>JBBPSC010000979.1:0-12443 GCA_038093395.1 Baorangia bicolor | reverse complement strand
TAGCAGTAGGAGAAAACACACGTTAACATTATAAACAGAGCGAGAGTTCTTATATTTTTCCGCAACCAATTTTACAGTCTGAATAATTTCTGTCATCAATTAATTTAATACCTATTTGGTTCTATGGACGTTTGACACAGGAAGCCAACACGGGATGACCTTGTCAAGCAAGGTGAAAATAGTACGTCGACTTGTAGTGAGTCAAACGGTGAGCTCGCCAAACCCTCTGAAAGAGACCAATTAACTGCTCCATCTTTACTATCACTCTGTAAATGGCGCAGAGGTGTAACTTGGCTATGTATGTTCTAAAGCTAGACGATACTAAATGAAGTGTGTGAGCTGGACGAAAACGTCCTGGTGTTTTCAAAGTCAAAAGCGTCAAATAACCCAAGCATTTATTCCTGGCGACAAATTATCAAGTATCCTTTAAGTACAATAATACCAACACAATATTAGATCGATAAATAGATGGCAGTCCAGGTGGAGAACGAACGACCGCCTGCATCCACCTCTCCGAGCCAAATTAGTTTGGGGTGGCTCCTAAAAGCAAAGTAACGAGGGTTTGAAAATCCTTCGTCGTGTCCCACACCGACTTGCGTCTACTCATCAGTGCTGGAGGAGATCCTCCAGGATCAAATCCGATGCCTGAAAGGGAAACCAAGTAAGCCATGCACTGGCGCTGTATGTATGTTTCGAACACACACCTTCTCTGCAATGGTGTATACAGTCTGCTGGGGGGCTGCACCGATGGTAAAAGGGATAACCCCAGCATCCACGATGCGCACGTTCGCCAGTCCGTATACACGAAGCCGGGAATCGACGACACCTAATCAGATCGTCAAACATTAGATATCATCGTTACAAACAAAGGTCGACGCTCTAACCTCCTAAGTTCTGTGCTGCCATCGGTGTTGTGCCTGGGATACTACGTCAGCGTACCAATCAATTTCGTAACAAGATATGTACCAGTTGGGTGGTTGACAGACTGTGTGCCCGATGGAATGGTGCGTTCACAACGATTGTAAGAATCGACATCGCAGAAGATAGGGCTAGAGTACGAACCTGAACCCTTCCGAGCACGTATTGCGACCACTGGCTAAAAGTCTGAACTGTAGAGTTTGGTGTATTCCTCGACTGGATCTGACTAGCGAAAGGCTTTGAAGAGGCCATATTGTCGAAGAACTGGTTTGCAGCAGCCAGAACAGCAAGATCTAGCTCAGTCTCAGCGTCTGTAAGGTTCAAGGGGGATCTTTGACAGAATCTTACCCCACTCGAATGACATGTATTTGGGGTCGATTGCAGGGGAAGCTTGTGGGTTCGAGGAGTTGATGTGCTAGCAGATCAGAGTTGAGTAGGTGCATTAATCCAATCTTGAGGGGACCTTACAACGGATCCACGCGAAAACTCGTGCTAGATAGAGGGGTTAGTTATCTGTCCCGCCCACATTGACTGGTTAGGACGAACCAAGTTCCAAAATGCCATGGTTCCATAGCTTACGTTCGGTTGCACAGTGCTCGCCACACCACCATGCGACAGGTAGGTGAGCATGATGAGCGGAACCCCAGAGTCCGTCATTTGTCGGGTAAGGTTGTATTGAGCGGCCTGCAGTGGCGTCAATGTCATGTTGCTGAGGACATTGTCCAGATTGGCGCGCAGTGTTGTGTAGTTAGCCGTAGACACGATGTTCTGAAGCGGCCAGGAGCCACTGACACTCGCGGTCCACGAGAACGCGCCGGTATAGGCAGTATCACTGAACCCATGTCAGCTAACAGCGCACGGAAGAATAACACAGGAGAACTTACTAGAGCTCCTTCTGCTCGTTAAAGTAAGTTTGGTTCCACGTGAGCTGATCTACGCTCCAATGTTGAACAGAGAATCATTGCATGGAGCGGGTTTCTTACCGAGCGTCAATATACCTTTGTTGACAATGTAGTCTGTCACGGTCACGGGCTGGTCTTGCAAATTCTCGCCAACCTGGGGGAAGTCTAGTACGACAGGCACGCCTACTTTTTGCAAAATCGTCGCATTTCCGACACCGGAAAGCTCAAGAACCTGGGGTGTCTTCAAGCTTCCTGATAAAGGCTTCCTACTCAACCCGTATGATCTCAATCATTGACCTGGCACGTACCTGCAGAGAGAATGACTTCCTGTGTCGCATTCACGACATATGTCGTGCCGTTGACGATGTACTCTACCCCTGTGGCTGTGATATTTCCACCTCCGAGAGTTGAGTTATCCCAGATGATTCGACTGGCAAGTGCCCCCATCAACACGGACAAGTTTTCCCTCTTCATCACCGTTGAGGTGTAATATCCTGGAGCAGCGTAACTGCGCTTTCCAGTGGAAATATCGACGGAGCTGTCCATCCCAGCGAGAGGGATGTACGCAGTGTCCCCATCGTCAGGGTTATAATTGAACGGGTAACCTAGGCTTGCACTAGTTTCACCAAAAATACTGTCGAGGGCGGGGAGGTAAGTATTATAACGAGCTTGAATCGGCCCCCGGGACCCTTGCACGGAAGCCAGGGATTCAAAGTCGGCGGACGTCGTTCCAGGAATGTACTGTGCGCTGTGACTAGGAGAAGTCCAGTTCTCCGCGCGCTTGAAATAGGGGAGAAGTGAACCGAAATCCCAGCCTTCGTTTCCAAACACTGTGGACCACGCGTCGTACTCCGTGCTATAGCCACGCTGCCATGCCATGGCATTGATGGCAGAAGAGCCACCAAGGACTTTTCCACTGCGAGACATCGTCAAAGGGCGGAATCAGAATGGAGTGAATTCGAACGAACCGTGGGTAATGGATGGCACGACCACCTAATGCCGGTTGAGGGACACTCACAAATCCCCAGTCGTACTTGGGGTTGCCACCCAAGGTAGCATTTGGATTCTGGAGGTAGGTGCTGGCGCTATTGGGTATGTCAATGACAGGGTCACCAGACTCGTTGTATGATCCGGCATCGATGACGCCAACACGGAGCTGTTGGGCCGACAGTCTGTTCGCGAGCACAAGACCTGCCGTTCCGCCTCCAACGATCACTACATCGAAGGTGGACGCCGCGAAAGACTGTGGCGTCACAGTAGCTTGGGACATAACGATCCCGGCGAAGGCGAGTGCTGTGAGGGTGCGAAACGACTTCATCTTGTGAAGTGCGTTGAAAATCGGGAGAGACTGGTGTAAATGACGATGAATTCAAGGTTGAAGACTTGAAATACTTATACAACCGCGGAATGGCAATGAAACCGACTCGATGCGCCAGGTATGCGTCGGGGCGATGATGACGTACAATATCAGGCAACATGTACGGCCATCCTTCAGAGGTTGGCCAAGGCTTGATACTCCCGGTATGATAGGATCTCACGGACAGTGCTCCTTTATTTGGAATGCCAGAGGTATCTAGCGGCACTTGCAAAGAGATACTGGAGGGAAGCGATACACCGTGTCCAGAGCGGCTAAATCAATTTTGTCCCGGGTCGCGCACAGAGCTACGACAGATTGTTGAGTTCTCTGAATAGGAAACGTGTCATGTTATCCGTGCCTGTTCGTTTGCCCACATTAGTGCGAAATCTACTTCACGCAGAACATGAAACAGAGTACTTGGGGAACTTTCGTGTTCCTCAATGTTCGGGTCACAGGCGAAAGGTGAGTGTCTCGCGACGAGGTAATATGCCACCTAAAAAACAAGTGGATCTTTGTCATGCTGAAAATCGATAATTTGAGGATGTTCTTCGTGTTGCTTCAAGTACGCTTCTAGGACCTGGAAATACTCAGAAAATGCCCATTTCAGCGGACTAACGAAACTTCACCGTAGGACCATGTGAGGAGCTTAGCCTGAGATTGATTCAGATGTTCGCCGGGGAGTGACCAATGTTGCGACCGAGATGCGGTGTCCCAACTCTGCTCCAAACGGCATAGCTCGTTCGTCAAGTCATCACTGGGATTATATCGTAGGTGGCGTGCGTTTCATTGCGTGCCTGTGCGATGATCTTGTAGCACAGTCACTGCGGGCGCGCAGCAGTGCAGACGGGTTCAGTGTCAACGTTGGCCGTCGAGTGAAAGTTTTAGTAGGGATACCGAATTCGGCATCGTGGAGCGCATAAGCTAGCACGAATCTGATCGGGTTGTAGGTGCGCCGTCAACTGATCTAGTAGAGCGGGTCGTGCGAACTTTCTCTCTGTGAGTCAAAGAGCACTAGCGGTGCACAATGCGCCTCCTCATGATCATTCACACACTGGATCTGCCTGAGACCGGGGTTTTACAATTATCGCTGTACACCACGGACTTTGGAGCAAGATCAGACCGATCGGGTGCCGGTAAGTACTTGCTCTTAGCCCAACTCAGCCTCATTGGTTCTCATGTCAACCACCCTCCGGCTTCTAAATGAGTTGCATTCGATACTTGCTGCTGTGTCCAGAGAAATTGGACGAGAATAGGTTGTCGAAGCGCTAAGAATTCGAGCCCGGCGGTTCCGACTTTTGCTCCTTATTGGCCATCTCCTCATTCCACCTGATCCGCAAGAAGCGCCACACTTCTTCCCCATCACACACAAGGAGTGCCTTGCTTTGCAACAGCGGCATGAATCTGGTGATTGATCGAGGGGCATGATATTCCGCGGTACCTTTGTCAATGAATATAAAACATGATCGAGACAGAACATTATTCACCAGCACCAACAGCTTCGTGAAAGAATGGACATATCGTTACAACTGTCCGGAGTGATGAAGTTGCACCAATTCGTGAATCAGATAGCACCGAGAATACCATATCATCCATAACTATTCTCACACCCGCCGAAGACAAAGATGAAAACCGGCGGAAAAGGTTCAGAACCAAAATGGGATACTCAACAGAGTATAAAGGTCAACCGACCCCAGCTAGGCCAAAACAAAGAGTAGATACAGCATCGACACAAACGAAGGATTTGACTCGAACTGCTCAGTCACGCGACCCTGGGAAGGTAACCCCCGAACTGTCCAAATCTAATATTTTCTGATTCATTCTCCTATACAGAAGTGTGTTTTGACCTACTGGCTCTGTAGATTGAACCTGAGCATAGTCAGGGCCAAAGGTTGGGTCTCATCACTTGATACCGGTAATATTTGTGGTGGTTTTAATCAGTGGGGGAGAGCAGCTGAAACGTGCCAAGCTGCCAAGCGATAGCACCGCTCCCAATACTTGAATGCTAGACATGAAAGCGGTAAGGCTTTCAAATTCATTCCGTGTTCGTAGTGGTTTCATCCGTCCGTTTCCAGGCGATTTTTGTTGCCTTGAGTGTGATCACTTGAGTGTTAGTGCAACATATTACCTCGGGCTTCAAATCATTGCCCTTCGGTCCGCAGAGAGCCAGGTGAGTTATTGCAGTGGCGACCTGTCTACACGTATTCCTGTATAGTGGTTCACATTCGCCGTGCATTAGTGACGAAACAGCTTAGGATATCAAGGGGTCCTGTTTACAGCTATCCCAGCCGTTCTCGTCTGGTTTTGCCCTTCTGACGTGGTACCTGACGAATTCTAAACCCAAGAAGTTTGTCGGCGCTGCCTTGGCGACTATACTCTGTTGGGGTTTGGATGGGCGGTGACCCCCGGTACGTTCATTATACCCCCGCCGCAATCAGGGTTGCCTTTTTAAGTCCACTTCCTCGTCGCCAGTGTTTAATCGATGAATTGATGATGGTTCTTTCCGAAATTGTGTCCCCTGAACCAGGACCTAACCCATATATGAGCGGCCCCTTGACGGGCAGCGCTCGAGGGAGGGTCCAACTCAAGGATCACAGCTCTGTTATGCCGCGCTTCGAGCGGAAAGAATGGGTGCCTGTATGTTATGGAATCCATGTCATTTCAAGGGCATTGAGCAACAATATGTAAGTACATTTCACTCGCGATAGCTAACAATCTTTCCGAACGTGTCCGCCATGCCCCAAGTCCCGCTCCTCAAGCATGACAACTGTACAATTTGGCTATGATCCACGAACAGATTGACGTCGACCCCAAACTCCCGAATGTACCAGTTAAACACCTTCGGATCGGCTGCCTCGAACATGACACGCTCCATCGGGAGCTCCTTGAGAATTGCCTGGATGACGTCCGTACGCGGAGTACGCACGTTCTCCGTGATCCCCTCGCTTTCGATCATGATACGCTCCACGCCAGCGTCTAAAAATTTCTTTCCGAGATTCACGATTTTAGACGGGTCACTTGTTCCCGTCGATTCCAGTAGCGCGACGTCCGTGTCTCCACCAGCGCCAAACTGGATTCCAAGTTCGGGTTTTGGTGTTAACCCATGACTCTGTACTTTTTCGATCAGTCGCAACCAGTCATCTGGCGGGAAGGATAGAAAGCCTGCTGAGAGCTCTATGACGTCGAAGCTGTGGGAAAATGTGGATTTCAGTTGTGCGTGTCTGGACGGACGTGATGGTATGCCTACCCTATGTCTTTGCATTTCTTCAGGTAGCGGTCGACGACGGTGGTGACATTTGCATGCGTCAACACATGCTCCATCCATCCACCCTGAAAGCGGACCCGATGTGTATAAGTGAGCATAGCAAAACCCCGTTGGACGTACGGTTGAGACATAAACGTCGTACTCGTGCGCGAGTTCGATCATCTCCATTACAGTTCGCTCCGGAAAAAGTGAAAACGAACCCCCTGCGAATTTGAACCCGTCGATATGGTAGCCCATCGTCTCAAGAACGTCTTGAAGGTGCCGTTTTCCGTACGCTGTATAATACGGGCCGCGTA
Organism: Baorangia bicolor; assembly: GCA_038093395.1. NCBI lineage: Eukaryota > Fungi > Basidiomycota > Agaricomycetes > Boletales > Boletaceae > Baorangia > Baorangia bicolor. Next base: position 5,708 of record JBBPSC010000979.1, on the reverse strand, counting down.
TTTCAGTCACACCGAGCTTGCGGGGCTTCTGACTGCGCGGGTTCGAGCGAATAAAGCCGAACCCTGTTTCTTTATCCTGGATGAGGGTCTGTGCTTGCGAAGCTTGCGCATGTGCATGAAGGCTGGTCGTCATCGATCTTGCCCTGGTCGGCAAGTTGACGTTAACGTGGGACTGAAGCAGACGGGTTGACCGGGTGAGAGGATGCAATGCAGACATTTTTTCTGAGGTGGTGGTGGGCTAAAGTCAGAGTCGGTTGGATGCTAATCAATTTAACAGGTTGGTGTTAGTAGTGACGTCAAAGCCCCTAGGAAATATTTGGCATTGCAAGATCATTCAAAGATCCTCACCTCCACACGCAAACGAGCTATGGAAGTCTAGAGTTCAGAATGCTGAAGATCTGTAGGCAATTGACACTTCGACACGGAGGAATGTGACCGCCATTCAAGCACTACCTCTGGATTGATACAGACGTCGTGATCGCCGATGGCAACGAAGACCCCTTGACATTGAACCTGACTGAATCCGACTGAGGTGTGTTGTAGCGCTGAATCATAGTGCATTGGACAGGATACGACATCTGGTCACCGTGCCTAGTATTTCACCCTCTCAAGCTCGTTTGATGTACATGTACTTCAACGCCTCACAACCGATCTCCTGCTGATGGAAAGAAATCCGATGACGGTTGTCTATCATTATACACGCAGCAAATAAATCACCCACGGAACAGCAAATTTTAACTTTTGAGTTACGGCTCCGTGTTTATTCCTTCCTTTCGAATGCTGCGAGCCCATGCGACTCGCGCTCCAATTCAAGCATCATCGCAGCCTCGGGGAACCTCGGTGTGAGTTTGACATGGAATGGGACTGGCCGCCTGTTCTCGTTGCGGGACACGTCAGTAGAGCCATACTCCAAGCAATCTCGAACTCGCACGTACACGACGAGACCATCCTCTACACATCCGTCGACGTCTATCGGGAGTAGCTTTCCTTGGGCATCCGTTTTGCGCTCAATGTTCATCGCCCAGAGGACCATGGCGATGTCGATGAACACCGCGTTATTCACGATGTACCTGCCGACGCAAATGCGTCTACCAAAGCCGTATGTGAAGTGCCCCTCTTCCTTCGAATCGGTCGGCCCCGGAGCGATCTGACCTTTCTCATCCAGATGGCGTGCGGGATTGAAGTGTTCAGCGTCTTCCCCGTAGGTCTCGGGATCTCTGTTGAGGTGCCAGACATTTGCGATGACGATTGTCCCGGCGGGGATGAAGTGACCTTCATACCAGTCATCCTGCCAGTATATGTGATCAGTGACCGTTTTCCATCATAACCCTTTTACGCACTGCGGAGGAACGATGCGGGAATCCCAGCGGATCCTGAAACAATAGGTAAGTTTTATGGAACCTCCTATGCAACCATATCGACATACCACAGGACGCCATCTCAATGCTTCTTTCGTCTGAGTTGCATGTTAATTGAATGAGAGAACACGGGGTAACCATAGGACTGACCATCGCGCGGATGTAAGGAAGGTTCTCGAAATCGGCAAATGTCGGGAATCTATCACGTCCAACGACAGTATCCAGTTCTGCTTGAGCACGCTTCTGCGTCTCCGGATAAAGAATCATCGCTAGCATCCACCAAGCCAGGACAGCGGAGGTTGTCCCCGCGCCAGCACTAAAGAAGTATAGGTTGTCAAAGGTGCTGCATGGGTTGTAAGAGGTGCGAAGTACGTACTACATCGTTCCAGCCAACCAAGAGTTCTCTCGCTCAGAGATGCCGTGTCTCTCAGCAGTCTGGAGTAGTGTTGCTGTGAGGCTCGGACGATCTTCTCCTTGTTTCTATCGAGAACTCAGATTCGTCGGTTGTGATGTTGAAAGTATATACACACTATGCGCTCCTGCACACCTCGGAGGAGGCCTCCAAACATCGCAGAGTCTGCAACGTGTGATGCCTCCGCCTTCTGTCTCCACGGCGCCAGTCTAACATGACACAGGTGAGCTTCCGTTCAGTGATTCCATGGTGACAGCCTTTGCTCACATCTTGGGGAGGTACATCATCCAGGGGAAGAACTCGACCAAATGAGCACCAGGAAGCGAAGCACGCGTCAGGCGAGCAACAAAGTCGTTGATGGCTCTCACTGATCTTTCGTTTCCTGAGATGATCGGGGGTTCGTCGTATACCATGGACATGATGGCAGATGCTGTCGTTCGGCGCAGATGACCATTCCAGTTGTCTGGCTCTGCCAGCAAGCCGCATGCCAGGAGCACACCTTCCAGGTGCTGCGTAGGATAGAATTGATGTACAATGCCTTTGTTCAGACCTTCGTGCGCGGCTCTGCGGAGCCTACGCCAGCTACCACCCACATCAGCCTGACGGAACGATGCCATATAACTCTGAACATACACGTCGTTGCACTGAGAGTACACGACCATAAGGCCACCAGTCATGATATCCGAAGCCACAATGTGGCGTGGCCTGTCCGAGTATATGTCGGCACGGCGGTCGAGGAGGTCCGCCGCAATCCTTTGCGAGCTGACGACCACCATATGATGGCCAGCCATGTTGAGGTAGATTAGATCGCCTAATTTTCTTGGTGGTCAGAACCGAAAGACAGTATACAAAAATGGAAGGCAATACCGAATTTTTTTCGCAGGTCCGTGAATGTCGTCCATTGGTTGTGGGAGATTTGGAACACATTCCCTAGTAATGGAAGGCCCTTTGGCCCAGGGGGTAGCTTCCGCCATGGACTACGAAGGTAGGTGACGAGTGCATGAACAGAGACGCCTGCAACGGCGACCAAGAACAAAGACTTGTACGCTCCAACTGCGTCTACGACTGAGCCGAGGGCGTCCATGTCAGGAAATTGAATGGGTGGGATTTGTGTCTAGGTCCACATCTGATGCTTCATTATACATTCTGTGAACGTGGTTTGAATGATTCTCAAACAAGGGGGAGGTAGTGCTACATCCGCGGCATAACCCCACTTAGCTTTGGCGTGCGATCTGCTCCGAGTCGGAAGTCAGAGTCTCAGATTTGCACGAGCACAATGATTGTCGTTGCTATCACTGCCATTCAGAGAAACGACGACGGGCTCACCGAGACGTTTAACCATTACGGCTACTTGCACAACAGCACCCGAGGTCAGGTCCTACCTCGACTGCGCTCTGCAAACTCCTCGCTCCACCCCCATCGCTACTTCCTTCTTGCTCAATCATATGTGTCCACATCTCAGAGTGCCACGATGTTGATATTGAAATGGGAACACAGCGGATCCACGGAAGTTCCGCGGTGGGGTGGGATTGTTCCTTCCGCGAGCATAATGTGTAGTTGCGGAGGGCCGTGCTCCAAATCCCAAACCAGGTTAATGCGTCTCTACTGGAGGAAAGTCCCTTGGGTGAAGTGGATCCCATGTGATAATGATTAGTACCGTCACTCTGGCTTTCTCTCGATTTGGGTTGTGCCCATTGGCACAATATACACGCTGCTATAGGTAAATAAGTGACTCGCTCTGCTTTCACCCTACTTGGCATTATCGTGAGGTTTCCAAACGTGAGGTTATCTGGCTGAGGCACGCTTACTTGACTGTTTACGGTCATCCGATGATCGGCACCATGAACCGCGACTGGAACTTCGTTATATGGGTCCCGGTGAGCTAAAATGTTCCTTGGTATGGGGGCTTCACATGGCGGTGATTTCCGAGGCACGGTCGCGCTGGCAGTGCGTAGTGACTAAATACGACGATGAATGATCGATATCTGTGGAATCCTACGATATTTTGACTAGCGGTTAGCTTACATGGCCTGTCCAGTGTCCACGGGCAGTTAGTGTAGAGCACGGGTCGGTGAAAACCGCAGTATCGTTGGGTCCGGTATCTCATTTGCAAACCTACGTCCACACTGCGCCGCCCCGACACGGGTTTCGGGTCTACGACGGATTTTACCTCTAATGTTCGTTTGGTTTGAGAGAAGCTAACAGGTTAAACAGTTGAGCGGGTTATTTATCTTCATTACTTCAGCCTGATTACCCAACCAGTGCCAAACTTTCCCAAGTTGGAAAGACCTCCTGCCTTTGGGAACACCGTTTTATCATAGACGGATTGGTCACCAGTCTACTTTTTTTGGCGTGCGCTGTCGCGCGCATTGGCATACATACTAATCCCCTGACGACTGCAAATGGGCCACTCCACTCCAGTCGCACCGATCCGTCGTCGAGCGTAGGCCCGGCTCGACTCTGTGCATACTCCTGCCCCATGTGGCAGTGCTGGAATTTACAAGCACAGCCACGTAAATTTATCCACTTTGTGAAGTTCCTCGATTAACGATACTTATGCGATGAGCTTGGACAGAAATTTCCGCTATCATGATATTTGCCCCTCAAATTCATTTCTACTCCAGACTAATTTAAGGTGTCTACGCAGAATTTTCGTATTGTCGATCCAGGCTCGTTATGTAACACCTGGTTACAAACTTCATCACAACAGGGCACTGTCAACGAGCACGGGTCCAATTTCTGGTGCAGCGTTCTTGCGCTTCTTCGGCATGAGCGATTCCCACCTCTTCTTCTTAATCTCGAGGCCCCTATTTCCGAAGTATCTCTCGCTTTCGAAACTCCAGTCATCGTTGGCCCGCACCCAGTGCCCCAGGCCATTGCAATATTCCTTCACTTGTGAGTTCAACGGTTCTTCCCACTGAGGGAGCCCTGCCATGGCGGCATGGAATTTTTTCTCAAGTTCGGTGTGGAAGTCTTGCACCCACAGCATCGCCCCGTTCACATCTGTACCAAGTTCGTCCATCACGATCGTTACAATGTTGTGGCTGTCGTCTCCGCGGGATTGCTCCAGATTGTACGAGACGATGTCCTTCAAAGTGATCAGGTATGTAAGCCTCGTGCGCGATGCGATTTTCTGATGAATATTACTATTACTCACGTTACCGATACAGAGCATGTCAATGGATGCCAGTGTCATCTCCTGAATCGCGGGGTGCGAAATAACTTCATCAGGGATGTCCATCGCCAGTTCTAAGAGTGCAAATGAAGGCTTTGCCCCAATCGTGTCGCGTCGGACGTCAATATAACTCTTGGTATCACGGATGCAATGCCCGTTTCTGTCGATAGCCTGTTGCACGACGGCATCGAGATATTCATCAAAGGTCTTGATGAACCTTCTCTGGGACTGCTTGCTTGCGTTCCGTATCGTAAGTTCCCAAAATCTGTGGTTGAACGAATGTCGTCTCAAGAATTCTCAGGGGAGCTAGTAAAGCACTTACTGACGAGCCACTTCTGCGCCGATCCATTCTCCTTTTGGTCGTGGGTTATGCGGGTTGCGGAGAGCGTCCATTATAACCTCCTTCTGCTTTCGAACCTCGGAGGGCTCAGCAACATCCGAATACTCATCGATGATGAAGAATAGATTCATCAGATCGCAGCCAGCTCTAGCATGCTCTAATCGAACGGTTCAGAAACCATTCAATTAATGGACTTGTGATCGCTTACCTTTCTTTGCTATTGGAAAAGCCAGACAAGCCAGGCGATCTATCAAACAAGGTCAGTGCGCGGATCGGGGTATGTGGGCGAAATACTTTACTGAAATCGCAACGGTTGAAGGCATGTTGTGCTTTCGGGCTGAAGGCACCAAAGCTCGCAGTCCAAACGGCAGATTCCTTCTTCACCGCAGCATAGTGCGGGTTGATCCGACGAGGCCACGGCCA
>JBBPSC010000978.1:0-12447 GCA_038093395.1 Baorangia bicolor | reverse complement strand
CTGAGACCTACCAATACTTGGGTCCAGTGGTACTTTGTTCTCATATATATCCAACTAACAAACAGACACACCGGGATAGCCCATCTGCGAAAGAGGTTGGCACCGAAACACAATCATAGACAAACATCCTACGCGGTTAGCAGCAAACACGACAAAATGTCGGTATAGCCATATGCCTTTGCACCAGTAGAAATGTCAAGTCCCGGAGGATTGGAGACATGCTAGGCGCGCACAACTTACCTTGGCGGCGAGAAAATTTCCCTGTGCATCGCCTAACGCTAAGAGAAAGTCTGCAATGGGAGGGATTGAGGAAGAACAAGAACAAAATTCTACTGTCAGACGACCCACATTTCCATCCATCCCACAATACGAGCTTTCCCCAACCACCGAGGCCATCTGAAGAGGTGAGTAAACGGGCGGTGGTATGGAGGTCGGCACTCACATCTATAGATGGTATAAGGTGTGTATACAACAAAGGCAAGGATATAACTATGATACCAAGCAAATATGATGGCGCACATAATCACAGAAGATGTGCAACTTACGTGAAGCACGTCTGCGTGCTGGGCAAGATCCAATCCCGCTCGACCAACATAGTCGTCGTCACGGACGTACATGTGACACAAAGGCTCAACAGTTGCCCACCGAGGAGGGCATACGTGAAAGACGGTGTCCAGAGACAGAGGAAACGTGTGTACAGACTCCTGACAAACGACGTTGGGGAGTCAAAAACGATTGAAGGGCGAGTTTTCTGTGTTGAGGGGTACACACGATCGAGGGACGAAGAACTACCAGCTTCGTCTGGTATCTTTATTCCGGAAGATGATTCGGTGGGCATGGCGAGCGGCTGGTATTCGTCCTGTAATGGATCCGGTCGACGAGATTGAGTCTGCGGAAAGAGCCACTGTTTCCATCGAGCGGTAGTAGTTGCTTCGTTTTCAAGAGACCGAGTGGCTGGTGTGAGGTGCGTTTATGGAAAAGCGATGCAAAGCAACTCACGCGTTTGTTCGACGATACTCTCCATAAAAGACGTTCTCACACGAGGAGCCACAAGGCTCCAAGATTCAGCTGAACGAATGAAGGATCCGGGGTTCCTGAAGATAGAAGTCGTGCCTTATCATGCGACGCCCAGTCACAAAGGGTGGCAGTCGATGGGAGTTTGTCTGAGCGGTTGGGAATAATATCGACCCAAAGCAGACAACTTGACGCCGAGGAGCACTGACTCCTTGGATTCGTATTCGATGTGTGGCACTCGAAGGAAGTCAAACAATTTAGGAAAGTGTGAAGAACGCCTGGTGACTGCCCGAAACGGAAGGCGGTTCGCGCGCTCACCACTCAGCCATCGCCACCGTATGGCACAGCCACTGGCAGCGCATACTACTACTAGATCTTAGCGAGTGCCCAAGCTGAGCAGTGTGCCCTAAACCGTCCCTGCAAACAATTGTTAACTGCCACGCATCCACGCATGCCACCAGGATGTGACAGGATATCATCGCACAGGGCAAGCCATCTAACTCGATGGGTGTGGTGCGGCAGGAGGCTTATAGCAACGAGGACCTGTGAGTCCTCTTCCCATGCCGCTGCTGACTTGATGGGACCCCCGTGGCCGTTTGTGTGTGTTCACCACTCACATCGCAAACTGTAATGTCGGGGTGGTGATGTCAACGGAACCGATCTGAGGAAACGCCAGCTTGCCCAGCGTGAGATCAAGGCCAACTTCAGTCCAAGTCATACCACAGTTACATCCCTCTGGTCAGTGCTGCTGAATCCAGTGTGTGGGTTTACAAAGACAATTTATGAACTCCCTGAGGAAGGTGAAGAACATGATGCCATTGCCCAAGCAGATGCTGGTGCTGCTGGTTCTCCCAAAGGTGATCCCTTCTTGCACCTTTTGACTGGTCTGAACCCAAGTCCACAGATATTCCGTGAGGTGATTGCATAGCGCGGGCATATCAACATTACAGTATGTGTGCAATGTGGGATGGACAAGGACACGAAGCTACGAGCATGTGTCACATAGGTAAACATAAACAGGAGTTGGAACTCATACTACCCTTTTTCACTGGTAGGCCTCATGGACAAACGCCGCACGACGACGATTGCCCAAAGCGTCCAATCAAGCTAAATTCGCACAGAAGGTTTCCCATACGGGTATACTGTCATTGAGCGAGGGTGCGATGACCAGATCCCCTCACTGGTGTCGCCAACTTGTCGCTGTTAGAAACTCGTCCAGGTGGTTCCGACAAGAGAGGTAAGGAAGGGATGGGATGGGTATAAGGATGACGCCGTCTTCGTAGCATTCTAACGGCTGTTGATGGGACTCATTGATGTCATCCATCATCGATTCACATGAGTTGATTTTGACCTGACGAAAACAAGCGCGAATGGATGACGGTGGGTAGTTTGGACGGAAACGAAACAGAGAAGCGGTCTAACTCTCTATATCTCCCCTGTGCGACACATACGAAGGTATCCGAACATAAGATTCCCCCTGTTCTTCAGCTGGAGGGTGTGCCAAGCAAGATCAGTGATGCCGACGGCAAGGATGCATGGATACGACATACGCGTAGCATGCCAAAAGTATATGACAAGGCCCAACATCACCACGGCAAACGCAGGAAAGTATAGCCAGTATGGGGAATAATGCTGTCAAAGAAGAGAGGCATCAGAGGCACTCGGGCAGCCTGGAACGCTAAGACGGTACGCACAAAGAGGAAGAGACCTTATCCGTCTATGGTCAGTATCGATGTCCAAGAGTGAGTGAGACGACATACCAAAAATAAGTCCATAAAAGTCGCTGGTAAGTAGGGACATATTCAAGTAGGAAGACGATGCAGTGCGGTAGAGCAATGGCACCAGGGAGAAGAACACGAACATGGCTGTCGCCTCGTCAGTTTTTGCCAATCCCTCACGCGCAAGAGAGGGCTTACATAGCGAATATATGAATAAAAGTCCAACTACAATCGAGTCAGTGTGTTGCAACGCAAAGTTTCGATCCACCTACCCGTCCCACTGTCCCACGGAGCAAGCGCTACCAAATCTCGTTCCAAAACGAACGCTTGGATCCCGCTCACGAGAATGCCCCACATACAAAATTGTCCAACGACCTAGGGTTCATGCATACAGGACCACGGAAATGTTAAATGACGTGCGCACCTCATAGAGTGGTGAGTGTCTCACGAAGAACTCTTCTGTCGCGCTTGCTGTGCCAAAGGTGAGTCTACCCGTTTCATGATATAATTATTCGAGTACGCACTAATGCCAAAAATCGTGGAAGCTGCGACCATCAAGGCGTCCCCCTTCCCACGATTCTCGGCATGTCCATCTTTACCCGTGACCAAGTCGGACACGACAAGGAGGCAGAGACCACCGATGGAGATCACGACACCCTGGAAGATCGAGTCGACATGAAATATCGCCAATCGAAGCGAACTGAGACCTACCAATACTTGGGTCCAGTGGTACTTTGTTCTCATATATATCCAACTAACAAACAGACACACCGGGATAGCCCATCTGCGAAAGAGGTTGGCACCGAAACACAATCATAGACAAACATATTACGCGTTTAGTAGCAAACACGACAAAAGGTCGGTATAGCCATATGCCTTTTCTCCATTAGAAATGTCAAGTTTCGAAGGATTGGAGACATGCTAGGTGTGCACCACTCACCTTGATGGCAAGATAGTTTCCTTGCGCATCGCCAAACGCTAAGAGAAAGTCTGCAACGGGAGAGATTGAGGAAGAACAAGAACAAAATTCTATTGCCGGACGACCCACATTTCCATCCATCCCACCATATGAGCTTTCCCCAACCACCGAGGCCATCTGGAGAGGTGAGTAAACTGGCGGTGGTATGGAGGTCGGTACTCACATCTGTGGATGGTATAAGGTGTGTACACAACAAAGGCAAAGATATAGCTATGATACCAAGCAAATATAATGGCGCACATAATCACAGAAGATGTGCAACTTACGTGAAGCACGTCTGCGTGCTGGGCAAGATCCAATCCCGCTCGACCAACACAGTCGTCGTCACGGACGCACATGTGACACAGATGCTCAACAGTTGCCCACCGAGGAAGGCGTACGTGAAAGACGGTGTCCAGAGACAGAGAAAACGTGCGTATAGACTCCTGACAAACGACGTTGGGGAGTCAAAAACGACTGAAGGGCGAGTTTTCTGTGTTGAGGGGTACACACGATCGAGGGACGAAGAACTACCAGCTTCGTCTGGCTCTTTTATTCCGGAAGATGATTCGGTGGACATGGCGAGCAGCTGGTATTCGTCCTGCAATGGATCCGGTCGACGAGATTGAGTCTGCGGAAAGAGCCACTGTTTCCATCGAGCGATAGTAGTTGCTTCATTTTGAACAGACCGAATGGGTGGTGTGAGATGCGTTTATGGAAAAGTGATGCAAAGAAACTCACGCGTTTGTTCAACGATACTCTCCATGGCAGGCGTCCTCACACGAGGAGCTACAAAGCTCCACGATTCAGCTGAACGAATGAAGGATCCGCGGCTCCTGAAGATAGAAGTTGCGCCTCGAGTCTTATTACACCCCGTCCGGTCACAAAGGCGCAATATTTGCTCGTGGTGGCAGTCGATGGGAGTTTGTCTGAGCGGTTGGGAATTATATTGACCCAAAGCAGGCAATTTGACACCGAGAAGCACTGACTCCTTGGATTCGTATTCGATGCCTGGCACTCGAAGGAAGACAAACAATTTAGGAAAGTGTGAAGAACGTCTACCTCGGTTCCTCAGGCCTCGGCTCCTGGACCAAAATAGGGTAGCGAGTAGACAGACTGAAAATATCCGTCCAGATCAGCACTACGTTTAGTAGAAGTGCTGAAGACATACTTCGAAGACGGATCAACTTACTTTGCAAGTTCAAGATACACGATGTCGAAGTTGGCGGTTCTGCTTACGTAGTAAGGCACGTGCGAAGTAGCAGAGCTCGGTCTTTGGCCAAGCGGCAGGGGATGGCGCAGCGCTTCTTGCTTCTGCGACACTCCCTGCGTTCTTCATCTCTTCGATAGCGTAGCTCGCTCTCGATTTTTCATCTCCAGCTAGTCTCGACGAGTAATACCTCTACCCACTTTCATTGCCACTCCCTCTCTCTTCTATCGCCATGGCAGACCCGAGATTGGAGCAACCACCCAACTACGCAAGTGACGAGTTCACCCTCATCCGGGACGGCCTGAAAATCGGCTACGGGGAGAATGACCAACAAGTGGTCGAAAGACTCCTGGCAGCCTGGGAGGAGAACCGAGCCAAGAGGGCTGATGCATGGACCTTAGCGCAGACAGCTGCCGCTCTCGCTGCCGAAGAAGCCGAGCGTGAGCGCAAAAGATTGGAAGGTGAAGCCTCTAGGCTAGCCAACGAGGAGGAGGAACGCGAACAGCGTGAGGCAGAGAAAAAGAAGCCAAAGATGAACACTTTCGAGCCAGGCACGTCAGTGGCCAACATCCTAATTCCGCGCCCCTCACAATATGCCCTTCAAAAATTGAGTTCTTTCGACTTTGTTGAACTTTGGTACTTCTCACCGGAGGGCTGTGCAGATGCTGCACGGAACAATAGCAAATCTCAGGCCGACGACACCTTTGGCCTATCTAGAGTGGATGACATCCTCACAGTCAAGTCCGTCGCCGCTGTCAGAGCCTCCAGATATGCACTAGCTGACCACGAACTTTCCTTCGAAAGCTTTCTTCAGGCGAAGAACAACTTCCTGGTATACGCAAGAAAGGCCAACTGGCCAGCTGGAAACCTCGACGCCCTCGCCACGTTCTTCTGGAAGATTGAAACGCACTCGATGCGAAAGACGGCGTTAGGCAACAAGATTGTCCTATCGTACGCTGCCAAAGTCCGCAGAGACTGGCACGACGAGATCAAATCAGGCAACGGATACGACATTTCAATAATAAACCATGACCTCATGCGTGATATAGCATTCGAGGTTCAATCAAGTGATCAGCAGAGGACGAAAGCCAAGGTGAGAGAAAAACAATGAAAGGTCGTTCGATGGCTAACTTAATCTTGACTTCCTTCTCCCCTTCCTTTCTTTTTTTTCGACCTGCGTTGTGCGCCGTGCATATGACCGCTGCCGTGGACTACGTCCCCACCGGTCATAATGCCCCATCGTTGCTGTGGACCACGTCCCCTTCGATCATGGCCGGTACTGCGGCTGCGAACCACGTTCCACCGGTAACCGTGCCCCCTATTACCCATCTCCGTCGCGCCGCCCGACATGTTCCATTCCAGATGGAAGAACTGATCGCCCTCACCGGCGAATCATCATCCAGCCGCTCTTGGCGTGGCCCAGCCCCCCGCTCATCGCAATATGACCGTCGCAGCACCCGAAACTCGCGCAGATCGCGGTCTGCATCCCCTGGCCCGTCTCGGGAGCGGGACCGCCCAGGAGCCCAGTCCCCCACTAAATCCCGCTCACCCTCGCGCTCCTTTCGCAAGAGCTCAAAAAGCAAGGGCCTCTCTGTCTGCCCACAATGCCTTGGCCGCTCCCCACATCCAATCAACCGCTGCCGATCAAAGGAGCTCTGGGATGGATCTCCAGCCCGCTCCCGACGCAACTCCGAGGGCTCACTCATCAACCCCAAAGGCTCCATCATATGCCACAATTGGCAGCGCCCTTTCGGTTGCCGCGAGTCGCACAGTAGCTCCCTCCATGAATGCTCGGGCTGCGGAGCCTCTGACCATGGGGCCCAAACTTGCCCTAAGGCTCAGAAGAACTAAGGCTCTCTCGCCTTACATATCTGACGCCTGGGAATCCTCCCTTGCTGAGGCCAACCTTCTAAGTAAATATTCTGCAATTCCCACGGGCTTGCGCCTTGGTTTCTATGCAGGGCTACCTAACCCATCCCAATCATACATTCCTCATAATAGTCCCTCCATCGAGGAACACCAAACCATATTCAATGAGATAATTAGTAAGGAGTTCTCCAAAGGCCGTTACATTGGCCCTTTTGATCGCAACACTATTGAGTCGCTCGTCGGTCCTTTCCAAACTGCTCCGCTATCCCTGGTACCCAAACCGGGCAAGCCAGGCAAATATCGTCTAGTTCAAAACCTCTCGTTCCCCCATAAACCCGATAGTTCCTCAGTTTCTTCTCCTAACTCCCGGGTTGATCCAGACCTATTCCCAACCCATTACAGTACTTTCCAGATCACTTCAACCCTAATATCCACACTGCCTCAAGGTTCACAGGCAGCAGTACGGGATGTAGCTGAGGCCTATCGGACCATTCCTTCCCATCCATCCCAATGGTCATCCCTCATTGTCCGATTGAATAATACCCAATTTGCAGTTGACACCTCATTCTGTTTTGGCTTTGCTCCCTCTGGGGGTATATATGGTCAAGTAGGGGCAGCTGGAGCAGACATAATGCGTTCCCGTGGCATCGGCCCCATAGCCAGATGGGTAGACGATCATTTATTTTTTCGCATCAGGCGAGAACAACTACCTACCTATAACCGAATACGAGCAGGGATTGCTACAGAGATTGTCGAGCACGGTGGTCTCACAACGAAAGGGGGACGCATGTGGTTCCAAGGACGCACACTTCAGAACGGCACATCAGAGGAATTTGACGAGGATATGAAATTCCCCTTAAGGGACTTATCCCAAGCATCTCCTCGGCCCGATTCGGACACCCTTTTCTGTTACAATATAGATGACATTGACCGAGTTTCAGAGCACCTTGGAATCCCATGGGAATCCTCCAAGGACATCCCTTTCTCAGAAACCCCCACCTTCATTGGTCTCATCTGGGATCTGGCTAACCGCACCGTAACATTAACCGAATCAAAACAGAAAAAATACTTGGATGCGATAGCCACGTGGGAGCGGCGCTGCACGCACACCCTGGAAGACGTGCAGAAGCTGCACGGCAAGCTGCTCCACGCCTCCCTGATCTTCCCGGCAGGGAGAGCGTACCTCACGAACCTGGAGGCTATGTTGTCCATTTTCGGCGACAACCCCTTCAAGCCAAGGACACCGCCCCGTGAGACCCCGAGCGACCTAAAGTGGTGGAGAGAGACTCTATCACCTTCGCCTCTGCCCTCCATCCCCATCCCCACCCAGCAGCCCATCTTCAATTTCCAAGCCTCCTCCGATGCAAGCTCCAGCATTGGGATCGGAATCGTCATCGGACAGAGATGGCGCGCATGGCACCTCGTCGGCAACTGGAACAGGGACGGGCGTGAGATTGCCTGGGCAGAGAGCATTGGCTTCGAGCTCCTCGTCCAAACAATCATCGAGGCTGGAGCCACCGGCATTCATTTTGAGGTTCTCGGAGACAACAGCGGCGTGGTCGAGGGCTGGACAAACGGTCGCAGCAGAAACAAGCAAATCAACCGTGTATTCAGACGGCTGCACACTCTTCTACAAATCGCTCGGTGCCAGGTTGTCACACGCTACGTCCCCAGCAGCGGCAACCCAGCAGACTCCATCTCCCGGGGAATATACCCCCCCACAAATCGCCTCCTTCCGAGAACCACCATCCTGAGCGATGCCCAGCCCTTCCTCCAAGACGTCGACTCCACAGATAGCCACGCGTACAAGCCGCTCGCACTTGATCTCAGCAGCCCTCTCGCAGAGCCCATCCGCACTCACGGCAGCAGCTTCGCCGACGCAGCCACCAGACGGAGCCAATGCCCTCCTGACCAGAAAAACCAAACCTGGTAGGTTTCAAACAACCCCTGCAAACCCCTGTCGTTTCCCCTTCGAAATGAAGCTAACCATGCTCTCCAGCATTCCTAGCCCCCAACCCTCTCTTAGCCCCTTCCCCCTTGCGCCCAGCCTGTAAAGCGAAAGATCGCCTCCTCCTATGGACCCCCGTGCATTCCCGCCCTGGCGCAATCGACCTCACCGAACTTCATCCTTCCGACATACAGCACATTTACAACGTCATTTCTCAAGCTTGGGCGGACAGCACAAAAATCACCTACGGTTCCGGCCTCCTTACCTTCCACATCTTCTGCGACAAGAAGGACATCCCAGAGCTTGACCGTGCACCAGCCAGCCCAACACTTCTCGCCGCCTTCATTGCCACCCTGGCTGGCGCCTACTCTGGAAGTGCGGTCTCAAACTACCTCAGCGGCATCCGAGCCTGGCACACCATTCACGGCCTCGAATGGTCTCTGGGTGAGGTCGAAGCTGAGGCTCTGCTCAAAGCCGCATCGTCGATGGCCCCCCTTTCATCAAAAAGGCCCCCGAGAAAACCTTACACAGTTAACATCATTGAAAGCATTCGTAAACAACTTGACACATCCACTCCTCTCCACGCTGCAACCTTTGCTTGCCTCACCACCGTCTTCTATGCTACCGCGCGCACGGGTGAGTTCACCACCCGAACGCTCACATCCTTCGACCCCCTTACCCACGTCAAACCCTCCGACGTCCGAACTGAGCAAGACAGGCGGGGCAACACCGTCACAAACTTCCACCTACCACGTACCAAGTCGGCCCCAGGAGGAGAGGACGTCAATTGGGCTAAGCAGACTGGCCCTTCCGACCCCTCAGATGCATTCCAGACACACCTCGCAGTCAACGCCCCTCCCGCCAACGGTCCTTTATTCGCCTACCGCAACGGCAAAGGCCACAAGCCCCTCACCAGGACCAAATTCGTGGAGACACTAAACACAGCCCTAAAAGCCGCTGGAAAATCACCCCTTCAAGGGCACGGTATTCGTATCGGATCTACCCTGGAATACCTACTCCGGAACATCCCGTTCGACGTCGTCAAAGTCAAGGGTAGATGGGCAAGCGATGCATTTCTACTGTACCTACGTCGTCACGCACAAATACTCGCCCCTTACATGCAAGCACAACCGGACCTTCAGGAATCATTCCTCCGTCTAACATTACCCCCGGTCCGTTAATATCGTGAGTCCTTCATACAGTGTTCTCCTCCTAGTTCCCGGGCCTGTAGCTTCGCTGCACGCGTCGTAGAACTCCTACCAACCCGGGTACGCAGCTCATCTTCAGCCCAGGACTCTCCGTGGAGCCGGACAGCGCTGCGCGCTGCCACCCGTCCCCACCCTTAGCACTCATCGGCGGACTACTCCCATTCCCGGTAGCCACGCAGCCAGTTGATTTCATGTACCTACACACTACCTACATAACAAATCACCTTCTCCCCTCTATCGCGCGTACCCTAAAGCGTCGCCCAAAGAGCTCGAACTTTAAGAGGCGGGTTCAAACATTCCCAAATAGACGCGTCGCGTCGGATTTGCCAACCCTTTCACACGTGTCATCCCGACCACCACCCAGCACTTGTTGGAGGATACGGAAGCTGGACTGCGGGGCAAAGTGACATTCATGTTGGGCGGATACGACTCTGATCATGCTGGCTCTGACGACGTGAGCATCCTTCGCTCACTTAAATCCGTACTTATATCATGATATGCAACCCGGACATCAGATGGATGCCATTCTCGAGATGTCTCGAGTTGAATATCATAAAGACTTGGAAATCGCTGAGGCACCCAAAGAATTAGAACAACCCTCTTATCTTCGCAAACACGAGATGAATTCCCGTTTGTCCGCTCTCGAATCCGAGATCAAGGGGGTCGACGAACAGATAGAGAATCTGACGGCTTTGCGTCAAAACCTGCTCCAAGAGAAGCAAGAGATAATGCGACAGAATAAGACGATCTCAAACGTACAGTCTACTGGAAATACATCCCTCAATGGAAAGGGAAAAGCCAGAGCGAGTGGAACGATCGACTATACCATAGAATTCGACTGGGGTCCCCAATTGATAGGTACGATGAAGAAAGTTTTTGGGATCACCAGCTTTCGACTCTGCCAACAAGGGTGAGCGGTATGGTCTTCCCTTGACTCTACACGTCGTTGAAAGGGTCTAGGGTTTGCAATGCCAACGTGGACGGTCGCGATGTCGTTTGCGTGATGCCAACAGGTTTGCGGCTCTCTCATCTGTGGTGCAGGTCGTCTTAGCTTTCATTTTTTCGAGAGGTGGCGGCAAATCGTTGACGTATCAGCTCCCAGCCTTACTAATGCCCGGCTGCACTCTGGTCATCTCACCCCTTATTTCGCTGATAACAGACCAGATTCTGCATCTCAGGGAAGTCGGTGGTAAGTCTGTACTCTTTACAGAATAATTCCGCTCACGATGACTTTGTAAGTCGATGCTGTCATGTTGACTGGCGGAACCTCCAAGACACAAGTGAGTGAGATTCAAAAGCGGTTAACCGCAATGGCGTCTTCACGAGGAGGGGTTCAACAAGAGGAGATAAAATTGTGCTATGTTACTGTATGTCTTTCTTCATCGGCTGGATAGACGCCTATGGTTACAACTGCATGTAGCCTGAGAAGATCGCGAAGAGTAAGGGTTTTATGTCCCTTTTGCGCAAGCTTGTGGAGGGTGGAAAACTAGGCACGTCCCATCTACCAAAAACGGACTCTCGGGTTGACTGAGACTATTCAGCTCGCATCGTCATTGATGAGGCTCACTGCGTCTCCCAGCTAGGCCATGATTTCAGGTATAGCCATCCAAGTCGGGAATAGCATGTGCTAATGGCAAACGCACCATAGGCCTGACTACAAAAAACTCGGTGTCCTACGACAATTCTTCCCGCACGTACCCATCCTCGCCTTGTCCGCCACGTGTCCACCGAAGGTCCTTCAGGACATCCTCAAGATCCTCCACATGAAACCAGTTGTGGACGGAAAAGGTAAGGTTACGATAGTCATTATTACAGCCACAGGACCTACTTGTTCGTCTAGCCGCTCCCCGAGAAGGAACGATCTATTTCTCCGCACCGCTGTATAGGAAAAATCTCCACTATACAGTGGTTCCAAAACCCTCGTCCGCAAAGGAAATGATCACGATCATGTCTGATTACATCTTGCAGAAGCACAGGAACGATAGCGGGATCATTTATTGCCTCTCGAAGAAGGTATGTTCATCTAGCTCGCATACTAGCGAGCGTTTTCTTGAATAGACGACAGGACGCGGAAACGGCCGCGATTAGCTTGCAAGAAGAGAGCAAAGGTCGAATCAGAACCGGCGTATACCACGCAGACGTACCCGATGCTCAGAAGGAGGGGCTTCACAGACAATGGAGAGAGGGTTCTGTTCAGGTTGTTTGTGCGACGATCGGTAAGCCTTTTTGCACCGTTTTACCCAAAATTGTGCGTACATGAATCTGTTCGACAGCGTTTGGACTGGGTATCGATAAAGGAAACGTACGCTTCGTACTGCATCATACGGTAAGGAGATTCCATCTTTCCGGTGGTCGTTTGGGTCCTGACAAATATAGATGTCTGTGAGTGGCACCTTCCGGGTCCTCCCAACCCTTACTGTTCGCAGTGTCTAAGGATGAACTTTTCCCAGAAATCCCTGGATGGTTATTACCAAGAATCTGGGAGAGCTGGAAGAGACGGCGGAGATGCGGACTGTGTTCTC
>JBBPSC010000977.1:0-12451 GCA_038093395.1 Baorangia bicolor | reverse complement strand
GCGACACCCCACGTTCCTGTTTTTCCTTCATTTTCCCACCTTACTTGTCCCCCTGTTGGTCGCATCCCACTGGTTCTATGTAGCTTGATAGATCTCTTGACAGGTATGTGCCTCGTCGAGGATGATAACCTTTTCGTTCCTATTTTTCCCTCGATAAATGTTTTTTGTACGTCTTAATGAAATGATCTGGACGACATCCCGGCATGTGGTGCGTGCAACGTTTTTTCGTCGTGTTCATCATGAACGGCGCCCAGTGTCAAGGTCGACAAACGAGCATGCCCCGTTCGTACAAGCCTGCGACGTAGATCGCACCCGTCCTGGCATCCCTCAGCGTCGTCGACGAAGACCCAAACACGGACCCATCGCTCTGGAAAAGGGTCTCCACCTCGTGTGTCGTCACGGCGGGGGCAAACACGGACGCCGACCACGGCGCGCGTGCAGCCTTGTCCGACACGACCCGCGGGGTATCCGACAGCGGCGTGAGCGACACGGCCCAACTAGGTGCGCTCGCCCTGGTCTTGTTCGCTGCTATGCCAATCAGGGAGGGGAAGTGGGGATGACCGGTGACGATGAGCGCGCCGTCGTCGTCGTAGGCGATGTTGTCGGGGAAGAAAGGCACGGGAACGGTGTGTGAGAAGGAAAGAGAAGCAGCGCTGGTGTTGAGGGCGTAATTGTAGACGAGGCCGAGCGAGGTGGAGGCGACAGCGAGGTGGGTATGGCAAGGCGAGAGAGCGAGGCCGTTGGCAAACGGGATACCCAGCGCGGCAAAGGTATGCGTGAACGTGAACCCGTCCGCGCTAGACTCGTGGATGGCGACGTGGGCGACCCAACCGAGCGGAAGACCAGCGATAGTTTCGACGAGTGGCGCCACGTGCCCGATCGGGTTCGGGAGACGACGCGTGAGGAGGTGATCATTGCTCACGTAAAAACTCGTCGGGGTCGTCAACGCGATCGCGTTCGCGGACACGAAATACGGCGACCAAAGCGTGCGGACGTACCGCGCCTCTCCCATCCGCGCCGGGTCGAGGACAAACTGCTCCACGGTCGTCTGCGCGTGTGCGTGGTTGACGATAAACAGGGCGGACGGCGACCCGTTGTGGGAGGGGTAGATGTCCATCCCGAGGGGGTGGAAGTCGTGTCCGGCGGGGTACCCCTCGAGCGAGAGGCGGTGGACAGCGTCGGTGCTGGGGACGTAGAGAAAGAGGTGACCGCGCGGGTTGGGATCTCGGAGGGGACCCATGACGGTGTTCCAGGCTTTGCGGTTGGGGTCGCAGCCGAGGAGGACGAGGCGGTTGGTGAGCGCGCCGTGGGCGTCGCGGTGATCCCAAAAGGTGATATCCTCGCAATAGTTGACGTCGTTGGAGGCGGGGTCTTTGATGAGGGAACAGTGGGAGGTCCAGTTGCCGCCGACATAGTAGGCGTCTGGGAGGTCGGGGACGGTGAGAACGTGGTTCCAGGCAACGCGGCCGCTGCGGTAGATGAGGACGGCCTGTGGGTTCGGAGATGGGTGAAAGGTAGGGGCTTGGTTGAGGAAGAGGACGTACCAAGAGAGCTGCTAGACTCGTTGCGGCTTTGAAAAGCATCGTGAAAAATGGTCGTCGGATGAAACAGGGTAGGATGAAACAAGAAGAAAAATGAACGCACTCGAAGTGTGGTTGAGGTGTTATTCCTTGTCATACGTTGAAGCCAGATAGGCCGTCATTTCCCTAGAGTCTCGTCAGCTATGCCCAAATCGTATGAATTCGAGAAGAACGCACGACGTAATAGAGATAGAAAGCCCAAAGCTTCCTACGGGATGTGGTCAACGTTACCCTCGTCCTTTCAGACTCAGCGGGCTTGGTGACGGCTCATCGAAGTCAATCCCATTCTTGGGAGATTCGACTTGAAGGCTGAAACGCAAGTTGGAAGGCCCAAGTTGCTCGCAGTCGAGTGTGCTCATGGTCGTGTAATACAACCCTGCGAGTGCGTTATCTCGTTTTGATCCCAAGTTCACACAATTATAAACGTGAGTGGAGCAAAGCATTTGTACTGATACCTGCCCTGATGATAATCACACAGTGCACACGCCGGTGCGGGGGCCACCGAACCAACACTGACGCGGACGACGACTCGTCAATATTATCATTACCACCGCAACAACGAGTTGAATTGATTGTTGTACCGCATCCCCCGTTCACTGGAAAGCTGACAACCATTGGTTAGAAGTTCCTCCACTACTCCAGAGCTTTGCAGGTCTCACATCAATTGCACCTTCGTTACAACTTGCATCATGCGAAACGTACCGACGGTACCGCAGACCCCCGCTTTGAGCACGTTCCATTTTCGAACATCAGCGAGGGCGTAGAAATACTGCTTCCGGCGGCGCCGACACGAGTTGGCGCAACCTGCGGATTGAAAAAAGCAGGGGCTACCCGAAAAAAGAAGAAGGGAATTCGAGCCTCGAACTCGGGACTTTTCTAGCCTTGCCACTATGAAACTACCACTAGCAAGGTCTAGATGATGCTACTGCCTACCTATGTACGTATACGCTGATGAAGTTGATAATTCCATGCCGTTGATAGGTTCAGTGTCTATTTCCTCTCCAAACGAACTTTCGGGGTATAACGTTTATAAATACGTATTTCTTTGTGTCGAACTCTTCTTCCCCTCACATCCTTCGCTTCCTAGGGAAATTTTATGTTGTCAACGTGGACGATGAGACCACCGTTACCGTTGGCAGCTTGAGCCCCTTATCACCCAAATTCAACTTTGTGGCATGTCGCGACCGAAAGCCAAGACATTCATGCTCACCTCCAACCTGACCACCGACGTTGCAGTTATCAATCACCCACTGGAGGCCTAGCGCAACGTCGTGGCTTCGAGAGAGGACGGTGCAGGCCATATGTTGGCGGTATTGAGGTTGAAAACCATCGAGGACATACCATATGGAAGTAACGCTCGGCTGGTCAGAGAGACTCGCGCCAGTGATTTGCGCTGTTCCGCCTTCGCAGAAGGTAACATATGCCTCACCTTCTGAACTCTATGCAGTCCGTAGATAAATTAAATATATATCCGAATCACCATTCGAAGTGCCACGATCCTCTACCGTCCACGATCAATGACCCTGAGCGCTCGTGCTCATGCCTCCGCGACGTTGCGGTCGTGACACCCACCCATATCCTTGGTGTTGGTAACCTTTGGTTGTATCCTACACGCTATAGTAGCCCTCGGTGAATGTGAACAACGTGCTGCCTTCTACCCTTGTGTACCGCCTGAAACTGTGCCGCACAGAACCAACTCATACGGGCAGAGGAGATGCTCCTTTGAAAGGATTCCTACATTGTGCTTCACCGGGAGATACATTGAGCTCAGGGCAAGGTATAGATAAATTAAATAAATGTCCGAATCACCTTTCGAAGTACCACGATCCTCTACGATCCACGATCAATGACCCAGCGCTCGTGCTCATCCCCGGTTCCAATCGAAGTGCTCGATCAAACCTGACGGGTACGATCTCCCAACACTTCCAGTCGAATCCCCCCCGATTCATCTGCATCCTCTTCCACGATTTGACCCTGCCCCGGTGCGACATCGGCGAATGAAATTGCAGACACGGCCGCGTTGTCACTGGAAATGGGTTGCGAAATCACACCGAATCCGGTGTCGATTCCCTGCCAACGGGCACGGAGGTCACGGTCATACAGCTCTCGCACGCTGATGATGAACCGAGGAATGATGGGACAGATGGTTATATAACAAGCCAAGCTCAGCAAGAGCATCCAGGTACTGTTTATTGTGCCAGTGAGCTCAGCCTCGTTTTGAAGCACGGCGCCGAGATGGTAAAGCATATTCCTAGCAGGACAAAGGAAGATATTGGTTAGTTTTTGTGTGGGTACTTGAGAGTAGGATGGATAGGAGAACGTGATGGTGATGAATGGGAACGAGAGGGGGGAAGGGGAGACGTACATGAGGAAATAAAGAATTCCGTCTCTCACGAGTAGTTGCATGTACCGGTTGGGCTGCCATTGCTTGGTCGCTTTGTACATCTCAACTGACTGCTTCAAGGTTTGGATGACAGCGAGAACTAAAAGTGTAACACCGAGAACGAATCGTGGGATCACAACATACAAGGTAAGCAGAGATGGGATGTTGATCCATGAGAAACTGCAAAAAGACAAATCGAGAACTTGTACAGTTGTTACTGGAGAAAAGGGTGACAAGAGATGGGTGGCCACCTGCGTGAGGTTGCAGTGACGCATGCAATTTAGCTTGAGACATACCTGAGAGGTAGGTATTGGGATTGTCGTAGATTCCTGCAAGAACAAAGGAAATAATAGTCTGTGGCACGTAAATGAACAGAAGGACCCAAAGGATCCTTTTGGATCGATTCCACATTGCATACACCCGCAGGATCATCACAACTGTAATTGGAATCATGGTCAGGGAAAATGGAACCAGGGGTATAGTAACTCATAATCAGCAGTAGCAAGGAATATTGGGAACCCCCACTCAATTACCACAGCGACTATGGTGCCTTCAAGTTCAGAGTACCCATGTCTCATCCTGGTATTACGAATGGTAGTAAATTAATGTACTTACACCTATGGATCTGTTATCAGTAGAGTTTGCAATCCGTGTTTGGATGCATACTTCTACCAGGGTCCATAAGACAATCATTAAAGACGAACAAGGTGCAAAACAAGAGAAACTGACTATAAGAGGGCCATGGATAAAGGTACTACCATCTGTGAACGTGTTTGATCAACTCAATTAATGTCCAATTTAACTTTGAACATACTGAGACTACCAAGACTTGAGCACAGATCCATTGTTAGCGGTGTAATTGATATGCACTACACGAACCATATACCTACATAGTATAACAAAGACTGACATAGCGGACCTATGGAAGTGTCAATTCAGAATGCATGCGATGAAGTGTCCCATACACACTAGAACAAACATTGTAGAGACCCAGGTCCAGGGTCTGCACTGTGGGACTGTCAGCGACTTGGAGCTTGTTTGACAATTGTTGGTTCGTTACCCAAATATAGTCTATCTTTAAATATTGTCAGCCAACAAAGAAGATGTGGAAAGCGACATAACTATACCTCTCTCGAAAAAGTGAGGACTGCGGGGTAGGATTGCAATCGTCATTTCAATTTGGGAAGGATAGCGTACACGAAAGCATCACTCACAATAATCATATACAACAGCAGTGATAATAACAACTATGTTGGTCTATAAGATTCATCATTGACCGAAGTTGTGAGCGACGTACGGGTCACATAGTTATTCATCTGGATAAGCTCCAAAGCAGACTGCAAATCGGAGGACATGATGTGCACAAGAGAAACAGCGATGTTTGACTTTTTAACGATAAGCAAAGATCGAGAGTCGAGGAGGGGAGGTTTTCAGTGGATCGGCCTGGGGGGCCACATGGCAGTTATATCCTCCACCCGGTGTATTAACTATTTGCATCAAGACTCATTTGGAACAAAGAGTGATCTATGATTCCACAACGTTCGGCAGTTACGCGACACTGGATGGAGACATACTGACGGAAGGCAATGCGAGAGCTTCTTTGTTTGTGCGCAAAGAACAACGTCGTTGTGTATACAGCACCAGATGATTGCGGTCAAAAGATTGGACCGTGGGTTTTATGTAGGATCGTGATCATACCACCTCCCATGACGAGGAAGAAGCCTTGAAGCTGTGGCACCAGCGCAGTTGCATCACTGAGGTCAACGCAGCATTTCTATCATTCATTCTTTTCAAGGTGTGACAACAGATCACAAACACCTCGTTGTCGCTCATTTGAACATCGAATCTGATCAGCGCTCGTTTCACGCCCGCACTCAGTCCGAGATACTTACGAGTGGGATTACCGTATATCTTGGCTCCATCAATATGCACCCAAGCTGAAGACCGATTTATCGTGGGATGCCTCTGGAATAATACCCTCGCGTGATCCACGTCAACCTACTGGTAACTTTGGGGTAAGGAACCGGTAACCAAGAATTTGACAGATGACGAGAATCAGCAGTGCCTCCCCACCAATACCACAGAACTCACGCTCATCTATGGCCATCTCGGGTTAATGTAGGAGCTGCGGAAATGATGCAGAGAATCACGGTTGCTTCTACCAACAGTGATCTGAACCGTGATAACCAGGAAGCATGGCACGGCGTTGAGTGGGCCAAGACCAGCTGAAAATTGTAAGCCCGAGGGCCAGATAGATACTGGAATCAGGACCAAGAGGCTGATGCGACTTGTTAGGATTGTTCCAACATCGGTCCGAGGAGACCCAAGTCAGGATGAAAGACTACCAAGACAGTGGTCTCACACCAAGACCCGCCCACAGCAACGTCTGCTCTCTCGACGCCAAGACCTACGCTTGGTCAGCCTGTCTACCTGTTGAAGAACTTCGTGAGATGGTGAGTAAGACCCCGATCCCCCCTCCCACCTGCACAGGTCGCGTAAACAGCAAATTCGCGTTGTTTGTGATTGGCGCGACCCCGTCATCGAAAGTCCCCCAAACAAATCAAGCAGATTTATCAATTTCGCGCGACGACCTCTTGTTCTTGGATATCGGTCGACTGTATGGTAGTTACCGTCTTCGTCGGGTATGTGGATGCTCGAGACGCGATCCACGGGAGGCGTTGGATTCTCAGATGAACCTTTTCATGCGGACAATTTGAGAGCGGACTCATTTTGTGGAGAGCGGACAGATGGGCGGGTTCATTTTCATGAAGTCGGCAGAGGGACGGTCCGGCGAGATGATAGGCGTGGAAATGGCATTGGGGACGTCTCCTTCCTGCTCAAAAGGTGGGCGGCCAGGTGTGAAGGTGTTGTCTGAGCGGGAATGGGCACGTAGATTGTGTTTCGAACGAATGTTCGCGGATGACGGAGAGCATCAATCGTTCTCGTCGTCCGTCGCCGATACTCGCATCGCTGTCCACGAGGTTACCTGTCGCGGTTACGGTATGAACGAAGCACGCGGAGTGATCTTGAGCAGTCTGGATGTCATACCTTGGGAGGGTCGTCCGCGCTTTACTCGCAGCCAAGACTCTTCCAGATCACCATACCGAAACGCAACAAAGAGACTGCAGAAATCCACTTGAATGGTCCATACGGGAGGCAGGAGAACCCGCGCAGACAATGTATATTGACCAGCGAGATTATTTCCGAGCCTGCTCAAAATGTTCGGCAGTCGTGGTTCGAACATGAAGACGGATACATACCATGCAACAACACCAGGGTTCAACGAAGCATAACTCCCAATAACGAACAACAAAGTCCCAAAGTACTTGACCCAATTTAGAGCATTCGATATGTTGATAGCGTACCCAATGAATGAGAAGCAAGAGGAGGCCAGCGTAGATAAACGCAGAACGAATCTTGAGTTTATCCGAGTGGTGCGGTAGTACGACGCACGCGGTTAGGATATTGTCTGAGTTGGAAACCAATATAATGTAGCAACGTCGCTCGCAGGGAAGATCATTCCAAACTGCCATAGCCTGAGCAGCGAGACTGCAGACGTCCTCTCGAATGGTCCCTACGGAAGATGAGTTCAACGGTGTTTGAACTGCTTTTCGTTCGCTCACAAACACCATCGTCCTCGACGCCCAATCATCAGGATGCAAAGTTGACGACAAGATCGCTGTCCATACTCAGGTATATGATAATATCCTTACCCGGAGACTGTATCGTAGTTGAACCCGAACTAGATGCTCCACAAGATAATGCTAGAGGAGCTCATCGGAGCATTTTTACCAGATTACACAAACGAGACTCATTCCCATACGTCAACGTTCAACGGCGGGGGCCGAGAGCCATCAAGACACCACGATGGTGAAGAATCATCACGGCCTTATACATCACTATGCTAGCGAGCTTAGACTCTTTATGTCTACAGCTTGGTCCCTGTGTTTGGCCCATCAAAGGCATGAGTTTAGTACGTCCAATAATTCTAGCCCACTCACGGATGTTCTTGGCATTCATTCGCACCGTGCAGCCTACAGGAACAATTAGTATAATGTGCGCTGATAGTGATCCGAGGTGAATCCGGCAATTACTATGTTATCCGCGAGACGATGAGAGAGCCCTCGGCTACACTCGCCGCACTGCACAGAAATGCAGCGCCAATCCCTCAACCCACTTGTCATTCCAATATGATAGATCTACGGTGCGTTGATGATGCACGATCCTTTCTTCAGTTTGTGTGTTGATTATCTGTCTCGTCTGTGTTTCTGTAGACAACTCGCTAAGAGTCCGTGCATGTTGGCGTCGCTTTCCTTGATCATGCTAAGCCATATCTGGTTGCTGCGAGTCTGACGTTGGTCGTGGTAATCACTGGGTCACTAATCTGTGCGAAGCTGCAAACCATCGATATTTCCCCTCTCAGTTTGGATGTTACCGAAACATTACAACTTTGCTGGCTTCATTGCGGCGTCGAAAGGCAACCTCACCAACTACACGACGTATGAACAAGACACGGCCGTTCGAGTGCATGGACCCATGGATCGATACCGCGCGTGGTGGGGACAGGGAAACCATCGAATGCCCGAGTTCATGCCTCCGCGACGTTGCGGTCGTGACACTAGCTTATATCCTTGGTATTTATAGCCTCGATGAATGTGAGCAACCTGTTGGTTTATACCACAACCTTATGTACCGCCTACCAATTCACACAGGCAGGGGGCAAGTTCCTTGGAGGCGATTCCTGTTGTGCTTCGTCTGGAGATACATGGAGCGAAGAAGGCGAGGGACGTGCACAAATTAATTAATAATATCCGAATCACCATTGAAAGTACCACGATTCTATCTCCACGATCAACGGCCCAGCGCTCGTGCTCATCTCCGATTCCAATCCAAAATCCTCACTCAAACCTGACGCGTATGATCTCCCAACACTTCGAGTCGAATGGCCTCTGATTCCTCCGCATCTCCCTCCACGATCTGACCCTGCCCCAGGGTGACATCCGCGAATGCAATCGCAGACACCGCCGCGTTTCGACTGGCAATCGGTTGCGACAACACACCGAATCCGGTGTCAACTCCCTGCCAGCGGGCACGGAGGTCACGGTCATACAGCTCTCGCACGCTGATGATGAACCAAGGAATGATGGGACAGATGGTTATATAACAAACCAAGTTCAGCAAGAGCATCCAGGTATTGTTTGTTGTGCCAGCCTGATTTTGAAACACGACGACGAGATGGTAAAGCACATTCCTAGCAGGACAAGGGAAAATATTGGTTAGTTTTTGTGTGCGTACTCGAGAGTAGGATGGATAGAAGAACGTGATGGTGATGAATGGGAACGAGAGAGGGGGGAAGGGGAGACGTACACGAGGAAATAAAGAATCCCATCTCTCACGAGTAGTTGCATGTACCGGTTGGGCTGCCACTGTTTGGTCGCTTTGTACATCTCAACTGACTGCTTTAAGGTTTGGATGACAGCGAGAACCAAAAGCATAGCACCGAGAACAAATCGCGAAATAAAAAAAGACGAGTAAAGCATGTATGGGATGTTGATCAAGGGGGCACTGCAAAAAGACAAATCGAGAACTTGTATAATTGTGACTGGAGAAAAGGGTGACAGGAGATGAAGGGCCACCTGCGTGAGGTTGCAGTGAGGAGTGTTAATCCCCATTCTCGACGAGTTCACCAGAATCCTGGGTAGTCGTGTGCGCTAGATGTTGGTTCCTATCGTCGAAGACAAGGTAGTCCATCCCCTTGAGGTCGAGAGAAACACCGTATCCAGAGAGGTGACTTGATAGTTCACCTTTTCCGTGTCCAATGGTTCCTTGTGCCCAACGGAGAACGTATTCGACTTTTGGCTCCAAGCTGAGAAGCGCTTCACGAAGAGAATGGAACGATGGTGCAGTAGGGTGGGGAAAGTGGATTGCTGTATACCGCGGGTCCTCTAGAGACGGAAAAATTCCATGAACGTGGTCCAAGGGAAGATGTTTTTGCTTTGTAGCTGTCGTATTGGGAGTCAGCGAGCTGAAGAAGCGTCTCAGCATCACAATCGATTTGGCCATACCAGTCAACGGGACTTTGAAGCTTGTGCATATCCGCCAAATTTGTGGTGTGACGGTCCTAGTATTCTGCAGACGCAGCCAAGCAAGGCGTCATAGTGTGCAGTGCAAGGCGAACACGAGCAGAATTGAGGGCAGCCCAATGCATGTGATTGGATGCAACGGCAAAGACGGCGTCATGCGCCTGTAGAGGAGTACCGCTCTGTGAGCGAGAACGCGGAGAGCAGAGGGAAGAGGACCGAAGGGTCCTCCATTGCGACTGTTTCGCTGGAGGGTGGTGAATGGAGATAAGTGGGCAAAGTCGGGGACTTACAAGGCTTCAAGCAAGGGATCGCTGGCGGTGAAAGAGGAGCGGAGTGTGACTGTGACCGGGGGAGACGCACCATGAGCGAGTCCCAGCGCACTCAGGACCGTGATGCCTGCGAGCGCAAAGCAGGTGCGGGGTAGCGCCATACTACCGCTTCTACTCGTCTGCGCATCATGTGGTATAACCCCTGTCACTCCCGGCAAATACGGTGATTAAGGCTCCGCTCATCCTCCGATATAAAAAACCGACGACTCTGCATTTCCCTCTCTCATCCCATGACAGCCCGAAAGCTGCGAAGCTCGGCACGCACAAGACGCGTCCTGCACGCGTCTTTTCTTCTGAGCGGGAAGGTCTGAGCATCCTAGTCATCCTCGATCGTCTCTAGCTGGGACCAGTCTTAATGGGCTGAGCGACGTATGGCCAGAAACGCAGTTGCTAATCGCGTAACGGTCAACTTTGAAAAGTGTCGCGGTGACTGGGCGGGTGCTTCCTTTCCACTACTCAATTCAGTGCTCTCTATCGCGGTGCTTGTGTCTTTGGACGCACAACGTGGTTTGCAGTTTATGTCCCGCTGCTAAGTGGGCTTAGCTGTAGCGGGGGTTCAGACATTCGGTCCATCCGATCGAAAGAGGAGCAGCGCAGCCAGACACCTGTCGCTGCTGGGCATTCCACCCAACTGCTAATGGGCATACAGCTCTATGGCTCATACGCCACACTCCAGAACTCCCCAAGTGATCTACCTCGTCACCCTCTGAAGCATACACTTCATCACCCTTGTCCTTTGGTGCATGGTCACAACCTGCCATTGACCCTAGTCGCGTTGCCCTTCTCGCTGGTTCCCCAGTGTTACAGTGGTGGTTTCATTCACCGAAATGACCATTGTATGCCGTACGAGGAGATGAGCTGAATTGTCGTCTTGACAAGGATCATCCGTTCTTGAGTTCACTTCGTGGCTCACGGCCCTTGTTGACCGCGCAACTCGATTCAGACTACTCTCGGATTCTTATGGTTTCTTTTTCTTCTTCTTTCCTCTTTGTGAGGACGTTACTCCTATATGAACGCTCTCTACTTTTGTAGATCTGGGCATGACATAGTGTCTCTGATGTCATCTCCAGGACTACAACTGTACAAGCTGCCCTATCTGAAAGGTGAGTCATGTCTGCGGTTCGTCATGTAGACGGTATGTTCTGGTCTGCTGTAGATGTTCCCCCCCTATTTCTTCAATCTTGTATTTTGTTGCCCAAAATGTGGATGATACTCTTCTCTCGGGACTAATTAATCGAGTTGGAACCTTGAATTTCTATGTGTCTGTCTGTGGGCTCCTGTTGGGCCGCCCGTTCTGGATGATATACTGCTTGGTAAAACTTACCTGTGTACATATACGCTGATGAAGTTGATAATTGCACGTTGTTGATAGGCTCAGGTCTATTCCCTCTACCAAATGAACTTTTGGGGTATAATGTCCATAAATACGTATTTCTTCGCATCGAACTCTTCTTCCCCTCACATCCTTCGCTTCTTAGGGAAGGTTCATGTTGTCAACGTGGACGATGAGACCACCGTTACCGTTGGCAGCTTGAGCCCCTTATCACCCAAATTCAGCTTTGTGGCACGTCGCGACCGAAAGCCAAGACATTCATGCTCACCTCCAACCTGACCACCAACGTTGCAGTTATTCATCACCCACTGGAGGCCTAGCGCAACGTCATTGCTTCAAGAGAGGACGATCCAGGCCATATGTCAGCGGTATTGAGGTTGCAAACCATCGGGGACATACCATATGGAAGTAACGCTCGGCTGGCCAGAGAGATTTGCGCCAGTGATTTGCGCTGTTCCGCTCTCGCAGAAGGGGAAGCTGTCACCGTTGACAGTGCAATTGCTGCTACCAATGCTTATGAGAAAGTTGTAGCACGCGGTCACGTCGTTGATTGCAGCGGTGCTAAATGTCTGGCAGGCAGGGTCGTACCGTGGGGCTAGTGAGTGTATAGTGAGTGTCTGGTCGCTTTTGGAGGTAATAGCATACTCACTCAGCGTGGAGGGCACGCCGTTGGCGTACAGTTCGGCCGACGTGACGCCGAGCGAATTCAGAGAGGGCAATCCCGGACCCGGGGTGATCTCTGG
>JBBPSC010000976.1:0-12484 GCA_038093395.1 Baorangia bicolor | reverse complement strand
AGGCACGCCAGTCATTCGATGAAGCGAATGTGTAGGGGGTAAGCAAACATTGAAAAGGACATCAAAACTTCCATCTTTTGGGACGACGACGCCGACATCTCCAATCTTGAGCCCTTCCTGAGTATAAATACCTGGAAGGTTCATGTTGGGCTCTGGCGTCCACAACGGGTATCCGCGATCTGAGACGAGATTCCTCGCATAGACGTCCTGCCGAGAGTGGGCCATGTTCGGTGAGATGCTGAGTGCCTCGAATCATGAATCTCAGCGCCTCTACTAACAACTTGCTGTACCTGTGGCGATGACCTTGAGTTTTGGTCCCTGGGAACGCGCCAATGGTCCCGCACAGGCGGCACAGCAGACGCTCGCCGGGAACTATTCCGATCGTCCTTCAACTTCGCCACCGCCAAGACCAAGACTGAGCGTCACTGCTAAGCAATCGGCCTCGGGAACGTTAAAAAATAGGCATATCTGTAGTGTGGGTGCTTTGTCGCGCAATCCCAAGTCATTCAAAGTCAAATATTCACTCCGACAAAACTGCAGTACGCTGGCGTTTGTCGCAGCATACTTATCCTTTATGCGAAGTGAAAGGCACGCGTAAATAAAAATTTAATATCGTTACTTTTTGGTCCTCCGCGCGCACAGCATTCCAGCGTTGTCCCAACCACTGGCGTTGAATAAAGTTTGGTCAGCCTACATCAAGCTTACATGGATTCAGAAGGTACTTGTCTTTTGTTGTCGGAGCGGAGAGCAGCGAAATGACGTGCCTTCCAGTTGAACAGTTGCATTCACTTGCAGATTCCCTTGTCGCCAAGTTTGAGCAAGGAGACGGGACCAATTACATCGACGAGGCGATCGTCTTTGATCGTGAAGCTCTAGAACTTTGCCCATCCGGCCACCCCGAGCGATCTGTCTCTTTGACTCGGCTTGCAGTTCATCTCTGGGATCGGCACAACCAGCTCGGGGCGATGGTGGACCTCGAGGAGGCTATTGTCCTCGACCGAGATGCACTGGAACTTCGCCCACCAGGGCATCTAGATCGGTTGATGTCTTTGAACAACCTCGCAGTTCATCTTGCCACTCGGTATGAGTTGCTCTGGGCAATGGAAGACCTCGACGAGGCCATTGTCCACGCCCGAGACGTCCTGGAACTTTGCCCGCCTGGGCACCCTCATCGATCCAACTATTTGAACAACTTTGCAAATTGTCTCTCCAATCGGTACAACCGGCTCGGGGTGATGATGGACCTTGACGAGGCCATTATCCTCGACCGAGCCGCACTGGAACTTCGTCCACCAGGGCACCTTGGTCGGTCGATGTCTTTACACAACCTTGCATTTCATCTCTCCACTCGGTACGAGGAACTCGGGGAAGTGGAGGAACTCGAGGAAGCCATTGCCCTCGACCGAGGCACACTGGAACTTCGCCCACCGGGGCACCCCAATCGGGTAATGTCTTTGAACAACCTTGCGATTCATCTTTGGGATCGTTATAACCAGCTCGGGGCAATGGAGAACCTCGATGAGGCCATTGTCCTCGACCGGGATGCACTGGAACTTCGCCCACCAGGTCACCCTGATCGGTCGATGTCTTTGAACAACCTTACAGCTCATCTCTTCACTCGGTACGAACAACTTGGAGAAATGGAGGACCTCGAGGAGGCCATTGTCCTTGGTCGAGAAGCACTTGACCTTCGCAGACCCGGGCACCCTCTTCGATCCAGCTCTTTAAACAACCTTGGAGCTCATCTCTCCACTCGGCACAGGCAACTTGGGGCAATAGAGGACCTCGACGAAGCCATTATCCTCGCCCGAGAAGTGCTCGATCTTCGCCCACCTGGGCACCTCCTTCGGTCCAGCTCTTTGAACAACCTTGCAGCTCGTCTCTCCAGTCGGTACAAACAGTTCAGGGAGATGACAGACCTCGAGGAGGCCATTGTCCTTGACCGAAATGCACTGGAACCTCGCCCACCTGGGCACCCTCTCCGATCTAGCACTTTGAGCAACATTGCATTTCATCTCTTCACTCGGTACGAGAAGCTTGGGGCAATGGTGGACATCGACGAGGCCATTACCCTCGACCGAGAAGCACTAGAGCTTTTCCCACCCGGACACCCTCGTCGATCCCATTTACTGCACTGCCTCGCGTACAGGCTTCATACTCGGTTCATGCACACATGCGAAGTGGAGGACCAAAAGGAGCTGTTCAGTCTGTATGCTGGGCTGGAACATATTCCACAAACGGTGTCTTCAGATGATCTGTCTACCGCCAAAGCATGGATCAAGGCAGCTGAAGATTTCAGGCACCCCACAACGCTTCTCGCATACGAAACATCTCTTCGATTACTTATTCAACATCTGGCTACTCTTCCGTCATTACCTCAAGATCTTGTCGTCCTCAAACAGATTACATCATCCCTGCCAGTGGATGCATTTTCCGCTTGTCTTCGTAATCACGCTCCCACCAATGCACTAGAGCTTCTTGAGCTGGGACGTGGCGTCCTTTGGAGCCACCTCACTCAACTCCATTCCCCCTTTCATGATGTCCTTGTATTCCGCCTGGCAGGACAAACATTGGCAGACGAGTTCACGCGGCTCACCTCGCTCATTCACAATGCTCTCAGTTCACGTGATCCAGCGCAGCATGACAGAGCACGGCACCTCAACATCGAATTACAACAAGTCGTGCGGGATATCCGGCATTTGCCCGGTCTCTCACGTTTCCTTCTGCCCCCGCTTTTCGTAGACCTCCAACTGGCAGCCAGCAGGGGACCCGTCATCGTTGTGAATGCGAGCGAGTATAGCTGTGACGCGCTTGTCGTCCTACTCGACCAGGATCCTGTTCATATTCCACTGCAGATCACAAAAGCACTTGTTCGTGAGCTGTCTTCGAAGTTCCGTACCTTGATTTTGCATGCAAAGAGAGTAAATGTGACGAGAGATCTCGGTGTCATCTTGCGGGAACTCTGGGACCAGGTCGTTTCTCCCATTGTCGACTTCCTCCAGACGGGACATCCATCTCAATCACGTATCTGGTGGTGTCCCACAGCCGAGTTCACTCTCCTTCCCTTGCACGCCGCTGGACCGTACAGAAAGGGGCAACAGAATCTGGATGATCTGTATATCTCGTCTTACACCACCACCCTGACCGCCCTCATCCGTGCTAGACGGCGCTATGCATTAAGTCCTGCAACAGGGCGGAAACACGTCGTTGCTATAGGTCAAGTCCATGCCATAGGCGAGAGTAAACTCGTTTCCGTCCGCACTGAAATGGCGAGCGTTGCTCGGCGCTTCGAAGACATCACCACATTCACGCGTCTTGAGGGTCCAGAATGCTGCCTCTCCCGGGTCACTGGAGAGTTGAACAGGAACCAATGGGTTCACATTGCCTGTCGTGGCCTCCCGAACCCGAAACAACCATTCGAATCCGCATTCGCTCTCTGCGATGGCCACTTGACCATCCAGCGCATCGTCCAGTGCAATTTGGAGAACCCCCAGTTTGCATACCTGTCTGCCTGTCACACGGCTGTCGGAGATGAGGAGAGTTCGGACGAGGTGATCCATGTCGCGTCGGCGATGCAATTCGCTGGGTTCCGTTCTGTCATCGGGACGATGGGGGCCGTGGACGATGCCCGGACGAACAAGATCATGTCGACGTTTTACGACAACATGATGGGCGAGTCGGGTCGTCTGGACCCTACCCGTGCAGCGTTTGCGCTACACAAGACGATGAAAGATTTGGTGGATATACCCCTTGATCAACGCATTCTTTACATACATCTTGGTATCTAGTTCTATATCAATCCCTGTTCGATCTCTTGCTTTGCACTGGTGTAATTGCTGTTCGTAACTGCTATCGAATATTCAGGAGTCGTGAAGCTTACCTTTGTAAAGCGTTGGGTCGTCGTGCCTGTCCATGAATACTCTACCCAGTGTGCATACGACTGCTTTCGACGAGCGGGATGAGATCCAATCATCGCAAAGGCACCGACGGCCTCGTCTTGTCGAGAGGAACATTCGAGAAACTCCCCCGGAGGAACTCTGACGTCGACTATATTTGGTTGATCTATGATTCATCTCTAAAAGAGACAGGTTGCTCCATCTTATCCCAAAGCCAGCACCACCAAGGATCCGAGTACCTTCTCGTTTCCCATTCCCGTTTCCCCTCCCCTTCCACTGAACCCCCACACCTCACAACAACTCGGACCGCCCCGCCAACGCCTCCACCAAATCCTTGACGCCCGCCCACCACATCTTCTTCCCCCTCCGATTCTTCATATCCGCATGCTTCACCATCACCTGCACAGGCACCCACTCCAGCGCACTCCCCTGGATCGTAATCACCGCCGCGCTCTCCTCGGGCGCCACCTTGACCCGTCCCGGCTGCGCTTGCAACCGCGCGTGGTGGTCTTCTAGAAAGGACATGCAGCGGAGGGAGAGACGGGCCGCGCGGGCGCGGTCCATGGGGGAGGGGACGCCGCCCTGGAGGGTGTGTCCGAGGGAGGCAGAGCGCGAGTCAAAGAGGGCGCCGCCTTCTTCTTTGAACATCTTGGTGATCACGTCGGTCGTGTAGACCGTCGAGGCGCATTCGTTGCTGTGTAAAGAAGAGTTGGGTGTGAAGGGGAGCGGGAGGGGAAAGAGAGGTGGGACGTACCGGATGACGAGACGGCCTTCACTCTTGCCTTTGGCATCCAGCCCGTAGCGCAGCTTGAGGAACTTGACGTCGTCGCGCAACAAATCGAGATCTATCCCTTGTTCGGGAGTATATACCAACGACGCACCCGTCTTTTTATCCCAAACAGAAACCCAATGAACACTCTGATAAAACACTGGAGGCGGAAAAAAAGATACATACCGCCAACGCACCCATCGTCGCAATATACCCGCACTTGCCACCCTGCGTCTCAACGACAAACACCCGATTCCGGCTTGCCGACGCACTCTGCTTGATCGAATCACACGCATCCACGAGCGCATTCAAACTCGTGTCGCTCCCCAAACTGAACTCGGTCAACGGGACATTGTTTGAGATCGTCGCGGGGAGATGCACCATCGGGATATTGAAGGACGGGTACAACTTGCGTGCATTGTCGAGGATCAGCAGGGCATTGAAGGCTTCGAACCCACCGATGAGCATCAGGGCATGTAGGTTGTGTTCTTGGAAGCGGGAAGCGATGGCGCCGAGGTCGACGTCGGGGAGCGTGCGGTTCGTACCGAGTTCGGAGCCACCGCGGGCGGTCCAGCCGTCGACGCCGAGCCAAGAGAGTGCGTGGATGTTGTCGTCGAGGAGACCGCGGAAGCCGTTGTACACGGCGAGTGGGGTGTGTCCTTGTTTGATACAGTAACGGACTGCGGCACGTGTTGCGGCGTTCATCCCTCCAGCGGGCGCACCGATGCTGCGATGGGACAAGAGTCAGGTGGACATCATCGCGCAAGGGTGGGTGGGAGCGCTTACTGCATGATGGCTACCCGCATTCGCTGCATAGGTGGTCAGATGGTATGGATTCGTCAAGGATGTCATGACTGACCTGCGATTCTGGCAACTGTTTCTCGGTGTACAGTGTCGACGTAGTGAAAAAGTTTTCCAGGCTCTGCAAGAACTCGGGGTCACGCAAGGACATAGCTTTAGTGAACTCCTTTGCTGCGATCGCGTCTGCGACTGCCCGAGTCTACATAAGAGTAAACATTGAGCATATATACGCCAGGTCGTGAAAGAAATCGTACCATCGCGACAGCTTCCATGAGGGGCACGCGAGTGATCTTGTTTTCGCGAACTCCAATCATGTAGGAAGGCGTGTCAGGGGTAGCCTCAAGCAGGGCATTGACGGCCTCGATGCCCTGCAGCGCAGGCTACAGGGAATGCGTTATCACAGTGCTTCGCTGACAGAAACACGTTGTCTCACCAATGTGCGGTCAAGTGCACAAGGTTTGCCTCCGCGCTGCGTGTGTCCGAGTGTGGTGACACGCGTGTCCAACCCGAGGCGTTCAGTTAGAACATCTTTGACGTAATCGGCACGAATAGGCTCGAGATTGGCGTCGTGAGCACCTTCGGCGACAATGACGATAGTTTTGCGTTTCCCGATTTGACGGTGCTGGTAAAAGTGTGAGATGTGAGATAGTGTAAGGTGGACAAGGGACCTACACGCTGGATCGTCTCGCACATGTAGTCTTCCCATGGATTTACTTCGGGTGGGCGTTCGGGAATGAAAATGAAATCCGCTCCACCACTATCACACGCGGTCAACGGGGTGAGCAATATGAGCCAGGAGGACTTACCTAACACCTGCGAGCAAAGCCAACCACCCACAGTGTCTGCCCATGACCTCGAGCACAAAGGCTCTCGAGTGCGAGGACGCCGTCGAGTTGATATTATCGATCGCTTCGCAAATCCTCTGCAAGGCTGTCGGTGCTCCGATCGTCATATCGGTCAAACTCATGTCATTATCGATGGATCCGACGAGCCCGACGATGCGGAGGTGACCGTATTTGGCGAGTTGTTCGGGGGAGATTTTGCCCTGGGCGTGCAGGGACTCTAGGAGGGAGGGCCATTCGGCGCGGAAGACATCGGCTCCTGTGAGCGAGCCGTCACCACCGCAGACGACGATGGCGTCGATCCCTTCTTTGATGAGGTTGTATGCGGCTGATAGACGGCCTTCTGGGGTGCGGAAGGCTTTCGAGCGGGCAGTTCCGATGAGCGTACCACCCTGCGTTCAGTTCGACACTTGTGATACTCGACAGCAGGCGACGCACGCACCTCTGCGAACCAGCTGTGGACATCATCGAACCCGACACGAACGATGTAGCGACCTTTGAGGGAACGACCGTCTGGATGATCAGAGGTACCGTCGCGAAGCAGGCTACCGTCTCCAAAACGCAAGTTTTCGAAGAGGTGGGCTTGAGTACCTCCACGCGCGCGTTGGGTAGCGCTGGGATCTGCGAGTGGTTCATTGTATGGGACGTGGTCCTTGGTGTTTCCGCGAACGAGACCTTCGTATCCCTCACGGACGATATATGTCTCGCATCCTCTGTGGCCAGTGGAGGCGGTTGGGAATTTCGTGGGTGCAGGTGAGAACGAGAGGGATCAAATTGGACTGGGGTGACTTGCCTGAGGATTCCGATCTTGACGACGGAACGGACGACGGCGTTCATGCCTGCGCTGTCGCCGCCCGACGTGAGGACTGCGATCTTCATGCGGGGTGACACTGACGGTGCCATCATGGACGTAGAACTGATGCAAGACGCGAGGCGGCGATAGTGGCGATACTACTTGACAGCGGGCGATGAAGAATTGATTCAACCGACATATTACGATCGTCCTCATCGTCTCCGACGACGTTCCCTGTTTGCTCCGAGCTCACCCATTCTGCATGGCTTGGTCGCTGTGCCGCGGAAATTGAGCTCGACACGCCTGAATCGCACTCGACGATTGTCACGAGGATAGTGATGACGTAATCATAGACGTGCTTAATCTCAGCCAACACTGCTCAACTCGCCGCCGAATGCCAGACCAGCTCGCACGTTGACCACTTTGCTTTTTCTTTCCTTCTCTCATCATGGCCAACAACGCTAAAGCCTTCTTTGTCGCCTGTCTCGTCATCAACTGCGTTCTCTGGTCTCAGAGCAGGTATGCGCAGCCAGCTTACGAGTATCAACTAGCACTCCATCGCGAGACCGCGCTATGGAAACGGATCCCGTTCGCAGCCTTATCGTCTGACGTTCCAGTCAATGAAGCAGAGGTACAACTCAGCTTATCATGACACCTGTCGTTGCTCATGTCCTGGTGACCTAGTGTCGACCACTCGACTTTGAACTCGCTTCCGCGGACCAATGTATCCATGTCCGTGATCAGTGTCCGACATCAGAGACTGTCCTCTCCATCCCTTATCTACAAATCTATTTCTGTGCTGACCCTTCGGTTCGACCTGTTATATTCACAGCGCTCCTCCTCTGGCTCCTATTCCTCTTCTCCACCCTCGGAATATCCGCCTCAGACTTCTTCACCCCGAATCTTGCCGCAATTGCGCAGTTCCTCAGGTTGAATGAAGACGTAGCCGGTGTCACGCTCCTCGCGTTTGGAAACGCCAGTCCAGATGTCTTCGCGACATTCTCTGCCATGCGGGCAAACTCGGGCGGCTTGGCAATCGGTGAGCTACTGGGTGCAGCATCCTTTATCGTCTCTTGCGTCGCAGGATCCATGTGCATCATTCGCCCATTTAAAGTCGATCGCATCCCATTCCTTCGTGATGTCGGTTTCTTCACTATCGCGATATGCATACTACTTTTCATTCTTCGGGACGGAATGATAACTGCTTTCGAGTCAATCATGCTTGTCGTCTGGTACGTCTTCTATGCTTTCACCGTCATCGTCGGGGGTTGGTGGGTGAGTCGTAGAGAGAAAAAGCGTCGCGTTGAAGCAACCGTGCGCGCAGAGTACATGGATGAAAGCCAACTACAACCATACTCTGATGGTGATACCCTTTTAAACTGGATATCATGTCATGCTCACCTTTCTTCCCCTAAAGATTCTCCTCTTCCAACTTCAAGTAGTTTGACAGTGCCGCTTTTATCTCCAATACCCATACGTACCAGATCCGCCTCCGCACCTACTATACCTCGCGTACAAACACAACTTCCTCCAGCACCTCATTCCCGCACACCCTCGCCAATCAGCTCTCCTTCTCACCTCGCTCAGATGCCTTCCTTCTCTCTGGTCGGTGCCATAGAATTCCGACAGGTCGTTGCCTCTCTCCAAAGCCAGGCCGCCAGTTCATCCCTCAACATGTTTGATTCCCCCGTAACGCCTTACGCAGGTGGCCACTACCACGTCCATCGCCGTCACAGTCGCTCCAGTTCCATTTCTCCACACCCACCGACCGAATCCGAAGAATGGAATGGAGCACTCGGCGTTCCCCTGAACGACCGCTCTCCGAAACTGCTCCGTACCTCCATATCAGAGATATCAGAGGAGCCGGACCGCGAGGAAGCAGAACTGGTGGACGTACGCGAGGAGGAAGGTGCACGTACACCGCTCTCTATCCCTACGATACCCTCGATCTCTCACACGCCTGCCTCTCCCACTGAGGCGCCAGCCTTGCCCGAGGTCGAAGAACAGATTCCTCCAACGCGGCCTCAGGGACTATGGCACGTTCTCGCGCGGACGTGGTATATCTTGTTCCCATCGCTCCATCATTTCAAGTCAAAGACGTTGACGGGGAAGATCGTCTCACTCCTTGCCGCTCCCGCCGTTATGGCGTTGACGATCACATTACCTGTCGTTATAGCCCCATATGGTAACGACCGTTCACACGAGGAAAAGATAGATCGACGCGAGGCGTGTCTATCCGAATCCGAGGAAGAGGGAGTCGAGAGGGCATTGATTGCTGAACATGAAGTTCAGGAAGACCTTCATGAGGTAGAGTTCAACAAGTGGTTGACAGCCGTCCAATGTATCCTTGGACCTCTGTTTTGTGTCGCCGTGTTGTTCAGTGCGTTGTTTTCGTCTTGTGATCACCATATTTTTTTTGACTTGGAGCCAAGGTGGGAGTAGTCACATAAAGTGGCTGATGGCTGGGACGGCCCTCGGGGGATTCGTGCTTGCATTGCTTGTGCTCGCGTTTTCCAACGTGGGCTTGCACCCTACTGCTCAGATGGCGAGATGCTCCATGGGCTTCCTCGTTTCTGTCGTGTGGATTATGGCGATTGCCGACGAAGTCGTGAACGTCCTCCAAGTAACTGATTCTGAACCCCCCTCTGTATCGGATGTATACTCACTCGTCTCTGCTTTTCTAGACCTTTGGGTTCATCTTTGGGCTTTCGGATGCCATCATCGGTCTCACGATTTTCGCCGTTGGTAACTCGTTGGCCGATCTCGTCGCCAACACGAGCGTCGCCGTACGTTTCCCTCGCATGCACTCTATACATGCACACTCACCACACTCACCCTCACAGGTCTTTGCCCCCATGATGGGCTTCTCCGCCTGCTTCGGCGGCCCCATGGTCAACATCCTCCTCGGCATCGGCATCTCTGGCACCTACGTCATCAACCATTCCGGCGGAACCCCTTACGACCTCCACTTTACACCCACGCTGATCACGAGTACGGTCGGGCTGTTAATGCTGTTGTTGACGACGTTGGTGGTCGTCCCGATGAAGGGGTACGTCCTTTCGAGACGGTGGGGGGTGTTTTTGATTTTGGCGTATGTGGTGTTGATGAGTGCGAATTTGGTGGTGGAGCTGAGTTTTGAGTGAGTCTGGGTGGTTGGGCACGCTACACCACGCCGCGTTGGGGTTGGGGGAAAGTCCAGCGCCCAGCGCGAGGCGCTCTATCCTGCCCTTTGGGTGTACATGGGATATATACGGTGCGCGATGCGCATGTGGATATGGTATGAGGACTTTGGGTGTTATGGTTTTTTCGTGCACACAGATTACTACCTAGCTAGATGTTTTCGAACTCGGAGGTTGGCAGGGGATCGAAGAAGTTCTTCGGTATCGTGCAAACACGAGAATCCAAGCTTTGCATTTAGACCGCCGG
Organism: Baorangia bicolor; assembly: GCA_038093395.1. Lineage (NCBI taxonomy): Eukaryota > Fungi > Basidiomycota > Agaricomycetes > Boletales > Boletaceae > Baorangia > Baorangia bicolor. The sequence goes on along the minus strand of JBBPSC010000976.1, from coordinate 1,957 downwards.
ACCATATTTACCTTGTGCGAACGTGCAGCTTCGGACGCCTGATGCCAAACGCTTGCGGTCGCGTCTCGAAGGACGTGTGTCTTGTCGTTGAAAGGCGATTTTAATCCGTAGAGCGGACATTGATGCCGGGATCATTACTGTAGACAGGCATCGCGAGACTGCCGCCAGGAGGTGTATCATAAGAACTTACAGTCACCTTCGCCTGCTGATAATAGAACAACACGTATCGATTGGAACGCGTAGCGGAGGAACGTCGATCCCAATAGCTTCGCGCTCCGAGTCGAGAGTAGTGACGCTGGATCAAGCTGCTAGGCATGTGCAGTGGTCGCAGCAACGCTAGATAGTGCTGTGCCGTTCTCAATTCTCGTTCAACTCGTCGTGCGGTGTGAGATCCCTTGAATGTATGCCACTCCCTCTTCCGATTTGCGCGATGCCACACTGTGTCCATGTCGGGAAGATGACACGACTCTTGGGATGTTCAGGTCCCTTTTTCAAATTATCGATGGCAGCGAAGAGATATGCGGGACGCTTCTGTATGCGCGGCGTCTGAAAGGACCTCATCAACGTTAATGGTGGGATATGTTTTCTCTGCCATCTCACCGCAACTTTTGAGAGTTCTGGGGGAGAGTTGCAGTGGCGCCAGCGTACCTCTGACTCGGAAGGTGTGTAGCAAGCATCGGATAGTAAAACCCAGGTATGCGAAGAAGCTATAGCGACATGACAATTTTGCTAGTCTGCCAAGCGAGTCCCTTTTCAAACTCGTAGACCCCTGAAGGATGAGAGCATTGGATGGAGGATTCATATATATCTAGTGCTGTGCCGGCCCGGCCTCAAGCCGGCAAGCCGGCTAAGCCAAGCCTTCATAGGCCAGGCCAAGCCGGGCCGTCATAGGGGCTTGGGTGGGACTCAAGGCTCGGCCTGGAGTTTTGTCAAGCCGAGGCCCAGCCGTGCCGGGCCGTCGAAGCCCCAGAAGCCCTGAACTTCGGTGGCTGACCCCACCTGGCAAAACCCGATTGCCTATAACGGTATGTTGACACCAAAATTTTAAGGTTTCATATTGTTATCCGCCAATCCGATCGCCCACCCATTACCAAATGATACCGGATGTCTGACAAAGAACAGCCTCGCCAGCCAAAATGTGTGTCAGCCCCCTTGGCACGTGTGACATGTGCTGACAATGCTGCCGAGTTGGAGTTATCTTCCCATTGGCAAGCACATGCAGCAACGCTGCCTCCACATAGGCATAGCGAAAAATGGAAGGTATTTGAGGTTGACACCCTCTCAAGTACAGATTGCAACTCAGACACAGAGACCTGACCCAAAAAAAGGGTTTTGAAAGGTATGTATTTTCCATTTTTCAACAACCGTTTATTAACTATACTGTTACTAGGGAAAGGCCACGCTGTTACCCCACCTGCATGTCTGCCAGAGTCACGGCCAGACAGTGGGTCCGATGGCAGCCTCCTTGAAGATGTCCAAGTCGCCAATGTAGATGAGCCCACCAAGAAGACATGAGGTGACCACACTCAAGACATCAACACCTTCTTCTCCCCACTGTACTTGAGGAACAACAAAAAATATAGAGACTGTAACACTTGCACGTACATATAACATTCAATTTAAATGTTGTTTTTTGTTCATCATATTATAGTAAGCTACAGAAGAAACCAGTTGCCATTATCAATGAGGCCACAACATTGCGGCGCCACCAGCAAGCTAATCATCCAGCCAAGTATCGAAAATGGACGGTGAAACAACTCTCAAAGCTTGAAGCTCAAGGGTTGCACAAAGAAAGGCTAAGACAAAAAGGTGAAGAGGAGGAGTACTACTACTGGGACCTTTGAGAGGAAAAGACCAGAAGAACTAGACTGGAGTTCTTCGGTGCTCTATTGGGGTTTATATACTACAACAGTGTTTACCAGTATTGACACTGTATCTACGATATGCAATGCTTTGT
>JBBPSC010000975.1:0-12502 GCA_038093395.1 Baorangia bicolor | reverse complement strand
CTTATCCTTCTCCACAGTTGCCTCTCTCATGACGACGAGTGTTCCATCTATTTCCATCCGTTTCCATTTACTTTAGTCAGCCTGGTCTGTGCGCGCATTCTTCCTTATTTAAGGCTTATGTTGTATCACTTGTAAAGCCCCATTCTTGATCTGCGCAATACAAGCATACCATCTTGAATCACTTGGAAGTACAGCTTCCTCTCCTTGTCCTTGACCTCGTCTCTAAGCGTGACTCTTTGTCAACGCTTCTCCACTCGTCCAAGACCTAGTAACCCTAGGCATTTTCATATAAAGTCCCAGCGCCCCTGGGCATCCTTGTTGGTCTCTTTGAGACTCCCTTATCTTAATATCTCGTTATCCTCGCAGCTCCCCAGACGTCGGTCTCTTCGTGAGAATCGCCTGCAGAGTATCCCTGTTGAACGAGACTCCTTTGGTACGCTTCGCGTAACACACTTAGGGACAAGGACAAGGACTTAGGAGGGGAAGCTTGACTTCCAAGTGATTCAAGAAGGTATGCTTGTATAGCGTAGATCAAGAATAGAGATACAGATGATACAGCATAGGTTTAAATAAGCAAGAAGGGAATGCACACAGACCAGGCTTATAAAGAAAATGGAAAGCAATGGAAGGTAGGAGAACTCGTTGTCATAAGAGAGGTGACTGCGGAGGAAGATAAGTCCATGTAGGGGAATTATGGTAAAAGATAGGTGATGACAATATCAGAGAGGTCAGTGAGGATTAATGAAGCAGAAGTGATGGAAGCTGACCTACTGCACCACATGCAAGTGACAAGTCAAGATGTAATGAGATAAGTGGAACAGTAAAGAGGAAAAATTGGAACACTCGTGGCACTTGTGGGGGGAATAACTGCAACCAATTGTCAACAGCCAACCATGAGCATGAGCACCATGGGAACATTGCCTCCCTTGCCTCCATCACCCTTTTCATCAACATTGGCACCCCCTCATCATACACACCACCCATTCTCCATCCCAACCTTAACATGATGCCTGCTGTTACAGTTTTCTTTTTTGCTTCGTCTCGTCTTCTTCTTGTCATACATCGTTCCCTTACTCGTACCTGGCGTGGTCGGTCAGCTTCCATCTCTTCCGCTCTTCTAATCATCCTTGCTGGCCCTTCCGACTTTACCCTTGTTTCTCTATTACCTTGAACACCTTTCCTTGGACTTACCTATCTCCTTGCCATTTCTCTTACAATGGCCTATGTCCCCTAAACCTTCCATTCCATTCTCTCTCTTTCATTTCCTTTTGAGAAGCTTGGTCCATGCACACTTATAGTTCCTATATAAACTTACACCACTCCATCTGTACTTCTCTATTCTTGATCTATGCTATACAAGCATACTTTCTTGAATCACCCAGAAGTCAAGCTTCCTCTCCTAAGTCCTTGTCCTCACCTCCAAGCATGACTCATTGTCGACACTCTTCTCTTCATTCAAGACCTAGTAACCCTAGGCATCATCATATAAAGTCCCAGCGCCCCTGGGCATCCTTGTTAGTCTCCTTGGAGACTCCCTCGTTCCCATATCTTGTTATCCTTGCAGCTCTTCAGATGTCGGTCTCTTCGTGAGCATCACCTGCTGAGTATCCTCATTGAATGAGACCTTTTTGGTATGCTTCGTGTAACACCCACACACAACCCGTGCTCTCTTGTGCACCATCTCAGTACAACCTCATATGGCCCCCAGCCTTTACACAGACCACATGTGTACTCACCCTAGTGCAGTGCATGGGCCTCAAGGGCAGCACCAAAATTGTATGCAGTCTTGAGGGCCCAGCCTCTCGGCTCCTGACCCTTGACACAGCATGCTTTGGTGCTGTGCATCTGTCTCTGTTCACACCCGTGCCTGCAACCAACCACGTTGCTGAAACAACCCAAAATACACAAAGTTCCAAGGTCACACTAAAACAGTTAAACTCATGGAGAAGTGGAAGAGGAGGCTGATAAGGCTACTCTGATCTTTGTGGGAAAAAGACCAAGAGAACTAGACTGAGTTCTCTGGCCATTGCAATCAAGCTTATATACTACATGGATGTGTACACCTGTGTACATCTAATCTACGATATAGGAGTAACATGTGCATAATGCATGGTGTGGCAGCATAGCCATAGAATGGAATAGAAGTGTGACATGAGGACCACATGAGGATGTGGCAGAATGGAAGATGAGAAGCATGGCATGCATACAATGCATGTAGAATGGAAAGGAAGCCTGCACGGTGATGAGTGAAGAGGTGAAACCATGCTAGGTGTAAAAGGATCTTAGATCTGGTAGAAGTAAGTGTCCATTGCACGAAAAGTTCTAAGTCCAAAAGACAAGATAAGTGTTCATGATAATTAGACAATTAGATCTGATAAGATCACATGATGCAATAAGATAAGATCAAAAGATAAGATAAGGAGGAAAAATGTTAGATCCGTAACAATTGCAGCACACATCTCACCCATCATGGAGGACATCTGTAACGGCCGTGGATAACCGAATGAGTTGTACGGGGATGTGGAATGACAACCCAAACAATAAGCCCTAGACCCTAAGACGTAGAGCGTAATAGGATGAGTCGAAGAGGAGGGAGAGGAACTCGCGATGAGGTAAAGTTAGTCTTCAACTAGGATAGACCGTTAACGAGGTTTGGAGGTACTCGTCAATAGTACTGTCTTAGCTTTGATCTTTCTTTAACAGAGTATGTCCGTTGACAATACTAAGGCTAGAGGAGAATCGACTGGCGATTCTGTCCCCAGGCCCCAGCTTATATAGTACTATACTACAAGTACATGAGGCCTGAGTGAGGCATGACGTAGCTATGACATAACTACAACGAGGCGGACTAGACCAAGCTAGAACGCGATAGGAGGTGGGGAGAAGCATGACATGTGTAAGACATGCGTGATGTAGAATGGAAAGATGCACTGCCTGATCACAGGAATGGAAGAGAAAATACATGCGGGCTGGATGCAACGAGGTGAATAAGAATAGATGAAATGGAAGAATGACAGGGAGATCGCAGATGTAAGATCCGAGATGTGAAGAGTAAGAAAGGAGATCTGCGGGTAGATCGGATAGGTTAGCTAAGGGTTAGCTATGTCATAAGCCAATATTACGTAATAGTCTGTGAAAGTGAGGAAAAACGGGTAAAAATGGAAAATTTCGGACAATCGCCATTTGTGTCCAGAGTCGGGCTGCCTTCATCTACATTCGTAACCCTCCTCTCGTGTGTACTCGCTACACTCATAACAACATCCCACTCCTGGGACTCCTTCCAGCTGACTCAGATGACACTCCCACTCCCATGAAGCATGCCCGAGCACTGCTCACCCCTCCATCCGAGACCTGGGACATCAATGACATAGTTGACATCTACGGCTCAGACATAGATGTACAAATTGCCAATGCAGCTGGAATCATGGATGTGCTGTTTGACAACACCACAATGTTGTATGGTGACAATGCTGTTTTTGGGGATGAGATCTTCAACAAAATGTCAGTCTCCTCCTCCTCTCCTTCGAGCTCACACACTCACAATCTCTCCTTATCAGGATTGAGTATTAATAGTGTAGCTACTGCTTCTCCCCTGTACATAAGTAGTCAAAATGATGAAATATGTTGAAACAAGCCTTAATATCTCACACTTCAATCCTAAGAGGACTGATAAATGCAAGAGAGAAAAGGAATTTCAAGACTAAAGACATACAAACGTGACTACGAGTACTTATATACTACTAGGATTGTTTAGGGCAGGCATGGAATGATTACATAATGTTTTGAGAATGTTCCACAAGATTCTGATAAGATAAGATTAGATAAGATAAGTCATAAGGACTTATCACCATAATGATTTCCAGAAATGAAAATATAAAGCAAAAGCCATTTCATTACCCCCTTTTTATGGATCGAACTCCCAATTGATCAAAATTCCAATAAGAGAAGGTTCTGAACCAGAAATAGGAATCTCAAACAGAGAGTCTGGAAGATGGTTAAGAGAAGCTGCATATTGTTTGAAGTCATGATTATGGAAAAGCTGAGCTGAAGGGTTGGTACAGAAGTGACAATCACAAGGAGGGAGGGAAGATAGAGTGACTTTGGAAAACACCTCATCGCAATCATCTTCTGGGCACTAGGCGAATTCCACGAGATTGGCAAAATATGACGCGAAAAACACTGACGACAGGTACATACTCAATTGGAGAACAAGCAGATTTATCATGACTATTTTTCATGATTTCTGTGGCTTTCACAAGAGCGCTTTGAGCTGCTTCATGATTTTGTTTCATGTTAGTCACAAAGGTAGAGGTGGACTCATTTCATACTTCAACTCACTTGTTTGGAATAAGCAGCTGTTGTCCAAAATTAAGTAGGAAAGGTGAAAAGCCTGTAGCACTCATAGTTTGGAAATTGTGAGCAAATTCAGCAAGAGGAAGCCACTCTGCCCAATCGGTTTGTTGATGATTCACATAGATATGAAGATATTTTTCAACTTCTCGATTGATTCACTCTGTTTGTCCATCAGTCTGCGGATGATACGCCATAGACGGATTGCCTTCAATTCCCAGAAGCAAATAAAGGTCCTTCATAAAGGAAGACACGAATTGAGGCCCACGATTAGAGATAATCTTTCATGGCGTCCCATGAAGTTTATGAAACAACTCTCAAAGCTAGTAGCTCAAAGGTTGCACGAAGAAAGGCTAAGACTTTAAGGAGAAAAGATGTAGGAAAGGGAGTACTCCAACTAGGACCTTTGAGAGGAAAAGACCAGAAGAACTAGAACAATGGGGTCGACTTGACGCCGTCAAAAGGTCAAGCACAACGTTGTAATGAAGAAATAGAGTATTTATTTACTAGGATAAGTGAAATAATGAAAATTGCGTACCAAGAAAGTGTGGTGCTCTATTACGTAATAAGGCATGAGTGCAGCAACAGAGTGTTGTCTTTGACTGAGCGAAGGAAAGGTGGTGCAACCTTTCTTCTTCTGCACCACGTCCCCCACTCGTGGTTTGCCTCACCCAGAGCTGAGCTTGGCTCCTTTTCTTTTCATCCCCCCAGAGTTCCATTCTTTGCACCTAGCATAGCTCTACTGTTTAATAACACCACTCTACACAACCTACCACACTCCTTTCCTCTCCACCACATCCAACACCATGGCTGACCCCAGACTCAAAGCAGTCCTGGACTACGTGGCACCACAATTCAATGTCATCCATGAAGGCCTCAGAGTTGGATATGGTGAAGATGACCAACAGGTCATAGAGCACCTCATCACTGCCTGGCAAGCCAACAAAGATGTGTGCATCAATGCATGGGGTGCAGAGCAAGAAATCCAGGCCAGACAGGCAGAAGAAGTAGAATGAGACTGGAGACTGTGTCTAGAGGAAGAAGAAAGAGATGCTCAAGAGGAGTTGGACTGTGAACAGAGAGACACTGAGAAGAAGAAACCCAAAATCCCAGGTTCATCAGTTGCAGATGTGCTCACCCATCCCCCCTTGCAGTATGCCCTGCAGAAACTCAACACATTTGACTTCATAGAGATGTGGTATTTCTCTCTTGCAGGCTGCCTGGATGTGGCAAAATTCTCCAACAAATCCCAAGCTGATGACACATTTGGCATCTCCAAAGTCAATGACCACCTCACCATCCACTTCACCACATTGGTCAGAGCCTCATGCAATGCTCTCCCAACCATGAACTACCCTTCTCAGAGTTCCTCAAAGCAAAAAATTGTTTCCTCGATTATGAAACAACCTAAAAGACACAAGGTCCAAAGGTCGCTGTTACACTTTTTCCCCTTTATCATTCTATCTATCTCGTTACTTCTCGACTTGTCACTCGCATGTGGTGCGGTAGGTTGGCTTCTATCACTTCTGCTTCATTAATCCTTGCTGACCCCTCCGATATTGTCATCACTTATCTATTTCCATAATTTCTCTACATGGACTTATCTCCTCTCCGCAGTCGCCTCTCTTATGATGACGAGTTCTCCTATCTTCCATCACTTTCTATTTTCTTTGTAAGCCTGGTCTGTGTGCCTCCCCTTCTTACTTATTTAAACCTATGCTGTATTGTTTGCATCTCTATTCTTGATCTACACTATACAAGCATACCCTCTTGAATCACTCGGAAGTAAAGCTTCCTTCCTAAGTCCTTGTCCTTGTCCCTAAGCATGACTTCTTGTCGATGCTTCCCTCCTTGTCCAAGACCTAGTAACCCTAGGCATCCTCGTTCAAGTCCCAGCGCCCCTGGGCAACCTCGACAGTCTCATCAGAAGACTCCCTTGTCCCTTGCATCTTGTTATCCCTGCAGCTCCTCTGACATTGGTCTCTTTGTGAGCATTGCCAGTTGAGTATCCTTGTTGAACAAGACCTCTTTGGTATGCTTCACATAACAAAAGATCAAGAATCTCCGTGGTCCCACCTCCTCAGGTGAAGGACCTTTACCACAGTCACCACGAGTCGCTTCAGGTTATTCCGCAGCAACAACAAAGACAGCAACGTCGAGATCCCCGATGTAGAAAACCTTGCCACCCCAGAGATCCCTGCCCCACCCAGCTTCAGACAACATCAAATCCTTGGACCCCCCAGGTCATTGACACCACTAGCACCCCCACCCAGTGTTACAGGTCTACATTTTTCCCCTTCACATTTTGCTTCTTATCTTATCTTATCGTGTCATGTGATCCCTAAGGATCTAATTGTCTATCTTATCGTGAACACTCACTTACACTTCATGGACTTAGACACTTTTCATGCAACGACTGCCACGCAGTCTGGACACTCAAACCTTTCTCACGGATCTATGATCCACTTACCCTGTCATGGTATTCACCTTTTCACTTCATTACCGTGCCGGCTATTATTACATACATGCTTCTCTTCCATTTGATCCAACATGCCCATTACACGTTGTATGCTTCTCATCTTCCATTCTGCCACACAGCGTGTTGGCCTCATGTCATGCTTCTATGCTTCCATTCCGTTCCCATACTGTTACGTTTTTCTCTCTTTATCGCTCAATTTACCTTGTTACGTCTCGACTTGTCACTTGCACGTGGCGCGGTAGGTCGGCTTCCATCACTTCTGCTTCACTAATCCTCGCTGACCCCTCCGATGTTATCATCACCTACTTGTTCCCCTAGTTCCTTGTATGGACTTATCTTCCTCCGCAGTCGCCTCTCTCATGACGACGAGTGTTCCACCCGTTTCCATCTGTTTCCATTACTTTAGTCAGCCTGGTCCGTGCGCGTCTTCCCCTTTATTTAAACCTTACTGCATCGCTTGTATCTCTCTATTCTTGATCTACGCAATACAAGCATACCATCTTGAATCACTCGGAAGTTCAGCTTCCTCTCCTTGTCCTTGTCCTTGTCTCTAAGCGTGACTCAGTGTCGACGCTCCTCTCCTCGTCCAAGACCTAGTAACCCTAGGCATCATCGTGTTAAGCCCCAGCGCCCCTGGGCATCCTCGTTAGCCTCTTTAAGGCCCCCCCTTTGTCCAGTATCTCGTTATCCTTGCAGCTCCTCAGACGTCGGTCTCCTCGTGAGCATCGCCTGTTGAGTATCCTCGTTGAACGAGACCTCTTTGGTATGCTTCACGTAACACATACATGTGGACAAAGCATTGCATATCGTAGATACAGTGTTAATACTGGTAAACACTGTTGTAGTATATAAACCCCCAATGCAACACCAAAGAACTCCAGTCTAGTTCTTCTGGTCTTTTCCTCTCAAAGGTCCCAGTAGTAGTACTCTCTTCTTTCCTCTTCGTCTTAGCCTTTCTATTGTGCAACCCTTGAGCTTCAAGCTTTGAGAGTTGTTTCATTAGAACTAGACTACCTTTTTCTCATCCTTGCACACCTCTCGACGCTACCATCACAAGTGCGTCTTTCAAGTTCAAGAATCGGTTACTCGCTCATGAAGTAATTGAAGCAGTGCTGATTGACTTTCACCGAACCCTTGCTAACTGGCCATTGGTCACCCTCGAACGTTACATAGCAGATATCAGGAGACTCAGTGCAGTGTGCATAGTCAGAGTACCTGACCCATCAGAAGTAATTGACATAGACGAGTGGGCCGCAGAGCAAGAAGCTCACACAGCAGTTAGACAGCCGTCAGCAGAAGATGAGCCACAGGGTGTGATCAGTCCACCATGTTACGAAACTCCATCAAGCGTTGGTTCTTGCATCTTAGTGGCCAACTTAAGGCTCTCCGACTTTCGCTTCACATCAGACGAAGACATCAACCTTGCCATCCTCACCGCCAGCACATCGGGTGTCCTAGACCACTTCGGCCAACGACCCAGCACTCTCCCCTCATATCAGTTGTCAGAGGTAGATCCCAATGACCACACACCGGCACCAGTAGATGTTTGCTCGCACCAAGGTCCCCAACCAGATGTAGAACATTTCTTACGGGAACTAGAAGAAGAGTTTTCAAAGTCCGCAGATAAGGAGGAAGGAACATCTGCGCTTAAAAGGAAAGCGTCAGAAGCACCGGAGGAAGAACCTCCCAAGAAAAAGAAAGTCATTGTCCAGATTCCTCAGGCAAAGAAGCCCTTACGTACTATCCGCCGCGCCAAAGGAGGCAAACTTTACAATCCCTCTTTCTCCACCATCGACCTCCGTCCCCACATTTCCTTACATAAACCAAAGTACCACCCTCACTAGATACAATGTTGGGCAGAGACATTGCATACGTTTTGACAGATGACACCATTCCTATGGATGAAAAATTTGCTGCAGTCTTGGGCGAATTCAATGCCCAAAACACGAAGTTACTTACACTGCAAAGAGACAATGCAGCACTTGTCGAAATCATCAGAGAATTGAGAGTGGGCCAAGCAAATGGCTCAAGTGGCACACATAAGTCCACCTCAAAGAAAATCGAAGTCTTCGCAGACCCTGGCGAATACGATGGGTCCAAGGCAAAGTTTGAGGAATGGTGGGCGAAGATAAACACCTGGTTACAAGTCAACACCGAAAGTATCACTCCCGGCTCCTATGAAGCCATAGTCGCCGTGCTCTCATGCCTCAAAGGACTGAAGGCTGGACCCTTCACGCAAACCCGCCTCATGCAGGGGCAAAACTATAAGTGGGACATGTGCACCACGGAGATAGAGAGCTTGTTCCGCTCCACAAACCAGCAGGACTGGGCAAGGCAGGCTCTCAAGAACCTTAAACAAGGAAATATGCCCACTGATGATTATATTGTCTGATTCCAAGCCCTGCACGCGCAGGCACATATTGACGCCACCCATGCAATCGCACTCCTTGAGAGCAATACAAAGAATAGTATTATTGCACAAATCTTCAAGAATGGCAACCATCGCCAGACAGTCAACAGCTATCTTGCCGAAATCCGAACTGTCAGGACTGCTCAAGAGTCCCTTAACTTCACCATGGGCAGGACCCAATTTCGCCAAAACAAGTCAAGGGATCCCAATGCCATGGACATCGGCAAAACAACCTGTGGTTGCTACAATTGTGGTGGCGATCACTTCATTAAGGATTGTACTAAGCCAATCATTAAATGTGATGACTGTAAATGGATCGGTGGTAAACACTGCAACTCATGTCATTGTGGGAAGTCTTCAGGTGGATGCAAGGCACATGCCGCCAAAAAGGACGAAGATGCCGCAACCTCCTGGGAAGAGGATAAAAGCACCAATGACAAGGGCAAGGGAAGGGATCCCATTGCTGCCATCAAGGGAATGGGCTTTGAAGAAGCCAGGGCTTTCTTCCATGATGTGGAGGAGGCCGAAAACAAGAAGAAATCAAAAAAATAAAGGCCTCTTCTCATGAGTCAGGGTGTGGGAAGGGACAATTTCAGGACACTTACGTAAAGAATCAGTATGGATGTTTACAGGTAGATGAGACAACGGCAGAGCCGATTAGTCAAGGACCTACTGAGATAGCACATATTTCCCCTTACGTTTCTCCTGCAGTTTCACCACTGCACCAATCATCATCTTTGCTAACAGAGGGGCCTCACGAAAGTGAGCTCGCCAGGGGCATTACACCTGGGCTTAATTCCTCTAACAAAAATAAACAAAAAAATGAAGGTATGCACCATAACTATGAAATCCCTGATGAAGTATTTGTTCGCAGCTGCAAGCCAGCAAATGAAATTCTCATGAATGTTCGGGTAGCTCCCTTATCAAGAAGGGACAACCTTACAAAAGCAGAAGCTCTCTTAGACAGCGGAGCTAATGCGATATTTGTGGATAAGACTTGGGCAGAAAAGGTCAAATTGCCCTTGATCAAACTCCGAAATGCCATTCCTGTATTTAATGTTGACAGCACAAAGAATTCTGCTGGTCACATCACACACATGGCAGACCTCATGATAGAGTTTCAGGGTCACCGTGAACGGGTTCTTGTAGAAGTCACGAACCTCGGAAAGAATGCGCTTATCCTTGGATATAGCTGGTTGAAACGTCACAACCCAGAGATAGATTGGACTAAAGGAACAGTCACAATGACACGTTGCCTGCGGCACTTTCACATGCTTCAGGAAAAGCCTGTCTCCATCCACTTAGCCGAAAAGGCGGAAATAGCTGTTCAATACATGGTTCATGCTACAATCAAGGCGCTAGAAGCCAAGGTTGCAGAACCTCCTAAAGAAAAGACTCCAGAGGAACTTGTTCCAAAAGAGTATCATGAATTTCTTAATCTATTTTCAAAAACAGAATCTGAGCGCATGCTGCTTCAGAAACCATGGGATCATGCGATCAAAATGAAAGAAATGTTTAAACCACGCAAGGGACATCTCATTCCCCTTTCAGTTCAGGAGCAAGAAGAAGTCTCTGCTTTCATTGATGATCAAATGAAGAAGGGTTACATAAGACCTTCTAAATCCCCACAAACCTCACCTGTGTTCTTCGTGCCGAAGAAAGATAGCAAGAAAAGAATGGTACAGGATTACCATTATCTTAATGAGCACACAGTCAAAAATAACTATCCCCTCCCTCTCATCTCCCAACTTGTTAATAAATTAAAGGGAGTTAAATTACTTACGAAGATGGATCTCAGATGGGGCTACAATAATGTCCGGATCAAAGAAGGCGATGAATGAAAAGCCACCTTTGTTTGTTACCGCGGAGCATACGAACCCCTCATGATGTACTTCGGATTATGCAATTCACCATCCATGTTCCAGGCTATGATGAATGAAATCTTTGCCGATATGGAGGACGTTGTGGTGGTCTATATAGACAATATCTTAATATTTACAAAAACAGACAACCAAGAAGAACACGACAAGATTGTAAAAGAAGTTCTCAAGCATTTACAAGAAAATGACCTTTATGTAAAACCAGAAAAATGTTTCTTTAAAGTCAATGAGGTAGATTTCCTTGGCATGATTGTTGGCAAGGATGGCATCAAAATGGATCAGTCAAAGGTGGAAGCTATTTTGAAATGGCCTACACCCACAAGTGTCAAAGGGGTTAGGAGTTTCCTAGGGTTGGCAAACTTCTATAGAAGATTCATTAAAGATTATGTGCAAGTTGCATGCCCAATGAATGATCTTCTAAAGAAGGATCTTACCTTTGAATAGAAGGAAGAACAACAGCGCACATTCGACATGCTCAAGGAAGCTTTTACCACAGCCCCCGTCTTGGCATTCCCAGACAATGACTGTCAATTCTGGTTAGAAACCAATGCTTTGGACTACACCATAGGGGCGGTCCTATCTATTCTAAAAGAAGATAAATGGCACCCAGTTGCCTATCACAGTCACAGCATGTCACCCGCAGAGCGGAATTATCCCATCTGTGATAAAGAAATGTTATCTATTATCCAATCTCTCGAGATCTGGAGACACTACTTGGAAGGTGCAAAACTCCAATTTGAAATCTGGAATGACCATGTGAACCTCCAGTACTTTATGAAATCTCAGGATTTGAACCACCGCCAAGCGAGATGGGTGCAGTACCTCTCCCGGTTCAATTATGTATTCGTCTACAAGCCTGGCGCTACAAACACTAAAGCCGATGCTCTCTCTCAAAGAGAGGATCACATGCAGGGCATAGAAGATGATAACAAGGGTATTGTTATTGTTACGGGTCTACATTTTTCCCCTTCACATTTTACGTTTTATCTTATCTTATCGCGTCACGTGATCCCTAAGGATCTAATTGTCTATCTTATCGTGAATGCTCACTTACATTTCATGGACTTAGAATTGTCTCATGCAATGACTGCTTAGTCAGTCTGGACACTCAACCCTTTCACACGGATCTACGATCCACTTACACTGTCACAGTATTCACATCTTTCACTTCATTACTGTGCCAGCTATTATTACATCATGCTTCTCTTCCATTTTGATTAACATGCCCATCACACGTTTTATGCTTCTCTTCTCTCCCATTCTGCCACACAGCATGTTGGCCTCATGCTATGCTTCTATGCTTCCATTCCATTCCCATACATGCAGACAAAGCATTGCATATCGTAGATACAGTGTCAATACTGGTAAACACTGTTGTAGTAT
>JBBPSC010000974.1:0-12507 GCA_038093395.1 Baorangia bicolor | reverse complement strand
CGCCGTTACCCAGATCAGATGAAATGGCATACTTGAGTGGCACAATCACGTTAGGATGAAGTTTGTTCTCCTCCAATTTTCTCATGATTTCTTCCTGGTCCGCCACCCGTTCGAGATCCTGCCATGACATTTTCAACGCCAGCAGCTTGTCTTTGTCCTCGAGGTTAATCACACAGAATACCGTCGTTCCCCGCCCACGAATCGAGCTGGACGTAAACAGGATCCCGATGCAGTCGTAACCGTATACGCGTAGCGGGAAAAACACCATTCGCTCCTCTTTCTTGACGACGGTATCGACAGTCTTGCGTTACTTTGGCTGTATTCCTTCGTGACCATCGTCTCCGAGCTCGGAGTAAACTCTCTTCGATGATGTGGAAGAGGCTGCAATTGCCTGCTGGCGGAGAGCAACCGAAGCATTGCGGGAAGTGCTGGGAAGTGCATATGATGCAGCCGAGGCACTGCGCGGGCAGGATGACTTGAGAAGAGCCTTGGATGCAGCCAAAGCACTCCGGGTACGGGAAGAGATCGGAAGTCCCTCTGATGTAGCCTCAGAGACGAGCGCCAGAAGACGGAATTGCGACTGACTCCACAGCCGTTGTCCTTGCTAGGCGAGAGGCAGTCGCCAAAGATGGTGCATTCGACAGTACGGAGTGGCGAGTAGCATTGTTGACCTCGCAGGTCCGTGCTTCGCCTACGAGTTCAATGTCTGGATTGTAGCCCAAGTCGAACTCGTCCGCCAGTGCGAGACCAAGGAGGATCCGGATGAACTCGATGCAACCACGACCATCTGCGAGTATCAGCTCTAGACGTTCCGTGCCGCTACCCTCTCCACGCAAGAACACCGCCTTATCCTTTGTGATCGTCATCGCGAGCACATAGTACACCCACGGCTGTGCGCGTTTCAAGCCCCGCGCGTACTGTTGCACCTGCTCGAGGCCTGCAGCGAGGTCCCTGTTCTTCGCCTCCCCGACGAGGCGCGAGGCAGTAAAATTGACATACCTCGGGTCGACGGTCTTGAAGTTCTCCGAGAATGCCTCACGGGGCAACAAAAGAAAGTCGGGTCGCATGTCCTCTCCGTCGGGCTCGTACGATAGCGCCATAGCGTGCCTTTTATCCTTGGGAGTCGCAAAGCGATGACGCAATTAAGAATCAGCTTCGGCGAGCTTGGACTTCGCAAAGGCAAAGGCATGATCGGTTATCTCGTTGAGGAATGAGACGAGCTCGGCTTTATTGATGGGCTCCGTGGGGAAAGCGCTCCACTTGAATGAGTATGCCTTCGTTTTCTGCTTCCCCCTCCCCTTCGTATCCGCTTGCTTCCCCTCCCCTTCCTATCCGTGGAGGATAATTCTGACTCCCCGCTGTTGCTTTCGGTATCCGGCTGAATGCAATCGTGCGTGTCAGCGTCCTCATACGCCTGCTGAATGGCACACTGAACGTCATTTGAGTTCGGGTCGAGGGCGACCTTGCCATCGTTATTGTAGCGCGGAGCAGTCCCTTCGAAAACCTCGACGACCCCGTCATCGACGAATTTACAAAGAATATCTTTCGCCAACTCGGTCGAAACTATGTGGCCAAACACATGATCCGCGAGATCATGCATCAGAATCCCTGCCTTCGCCAGTTCATGGTTGATCGCTTCGTCGACAGTGGTGCGTGTGTGAGATTGGCCTGGCTGTCTGTTGGAAGCAGCCTGTTTCATGGGAGAAGGGTGATTCTTGGTACGGATGGGGACGACAACGTTCCCATGTTCGCGTGGTTGTTTATCGCCCATGTTTCGCTGGAGAAGTTCAAGCAGCAAAGTGAGGAGTCAGGTCGATGCATGAAGAAGTCAAACGTACGATTATAGTTCGCACGATTCTCGCGTGCGGTTCTGCTTTTTTTGGAGGATTGGCGAGATTGGCAGGGGTTGTCAATGTCCGAGTAGTGGCCATAGGGCGAAGTGGAAGAACACAGAATGAGAATGATGGGTGTTTCTAGGGTTGCTCACGGGTACGGGTGACACCGTGGTGTAGGGTCCACGGGTATCGCGGGGACGGGGACGGTGCGAGGAAAGCAGACCCGTGGCCATACCGCGCACCGCAAGCACGGTGTCACGGTGTTCCACGGGTCTCGCTCGTGGAGCTAGCACTTTAATTTTTTAAATAAATAATATCCAATTTGCAAATCATAATTCTTCTGTACCGCATTTCTCTCAATCATCCACTAATTGGAGTGTTCCCGCACACCCGGAGTGCGATTCTTTGAGTTTATCTTGCACCTCCGATGTCTATTTGCGAGCGGGAAGGGCAGCTACTCACCCACTGGTGTCAAGAACCACCCTAACTTCACAACCTGCATTGCTATCAGAATAAAAGGCCGAGAGAAGGGTACTGGCAGCCAAGGAAGTTGGAGATGAGGTTTGGTTTGATGATAAGACGAGGGACAACTGGTTTGGAGTGAAAACCAACTTGTTCGAGTTGCTCCTCGCTACTTACTACTACCATCCCCACATCATGACTACACAGGCTGTCTTGAAGGTTGTCAAAAAGGGTGTAACGATCATCATCCCACCTGCCAAGAAAGCCAAAGGCTCCCTTCCATTGCCAGCCAGCTCTCCTATTGTCATTGATTCCAATGAAGGTGATAAGGATACAGACTGCTCAGTGCCGTCTGAGGCCCCGAGCTCCTCGCCTGGTGTTGTGGTTGAGCCTGATGACGAGGCCAACTTGGGTGAGCTCAGCAAGTCACTGGTGCAGTTGTGTGCTCACTCTTGTATCTAGTGGCTCTCAAAAAGCACTGGCGTTCACCAGTCTATTCCTTTTTTAAGCTTGATGCTGTAACTGTAGAGCACATAGATGGTCGACTTGTACATTTCTTTCCGTGTGGTGCATGAAAGTGCAAGAGCTCCACTGGCTGTTACGGGTCTAACATTCTTCTCCCTTATCTTATCTTTTTATCTTATCTTATTGTGTCATGTGATTTTATCAGATCTAATCGTCTAACTATTGTGAACACTTTATCTTATCTTTTTGACTTAGAACTTTTCGTGCAATGGACGCTTACTTCTACTGGATCTAAGATCCCCTTACACCTAGCATGGTTTCACATCTTCACTCATCACCGTGCAGGCTATTCCTCCCTTCCATTCTACATGCGTTGTATGCATGACATGCTTCTTACATTCCATTCTGCCACATCCTCATGTGGTCCTCATGTCACGCTTCTCTTCTATTCCATGGCTATGTTTCCACACCATGCATCCTACACATGTTTCCCCTATATCGTAGATTAGACATACACAGGTGTACACAACCATGTAGTATATAAACTCCAATACAACGGCCAGAGAACTCCAGTCTAGTTCTCTTGGTCTTTTCCCCACAAGATCCAGGAGGGACAACATCACGGGTTGCAACCTTTATTGGTCTACACTACTCGTTGCGTCCATATACGATGGCTACACTTTCTTTCCACTGCGGTTCAACGGAGGCGACTTGAGGACACGACAACCTTAACCGGTCTACATTGATCTTTGGGTTGTTTCACTGGCGGTGTGTGCTGGTACCAGGATTCAAAGGATAAGTCCTCCACAACAAACCTGAAGCACCATGCTGTCGCTTGCTGGGGAAAGGAGGCTGTTGATAATGCTTTTAATGGGCAGCCGACCAAGGGACAGAGTGGCTCGATTCATGCAGCATTTGCTCGTCAGGGGCAACAACCAGTCCATCACACACACTGCATGCATACAAACATCGAAGTCCGGTACTGTGTCAAACTGTTTACTGCAATGTGTTCAATATTTGACATGACCTTTCTAGCGCTCAACTTGTACGCTGGGTTACAGAGAGTAACCGCCCAGTCAACATCATCAATGATAGATTCCTTTGTGAACTTCTTACAGCAGGACAGCCAAGTATCTCACTGCCCTCTTGCTTGACCATATCCTGTGATGTTCAGGCATCTTTTGAGAAATGTCACATTGGGAATATCTTGCAGGTAAGCTAACTCCAACTTTCCGTTATGTGCTTGACAGACCTCATGCTAGGTGCATCCTGGACATCTCCATTTTGCTACTGATGCATGGACATCTTCAAATCACCAAGCTTTTGTTGCTTGGACGGTTCATCTCAAGCACGATGGAGAGATGCTGTGCTTTTTGCTTGATATTGTTGAGATTGCAGAGGTGAGTAAACATGTTCAAGTGCTCAGGATTCCTGGACTTGGATGGTAGCTAATAGATCTGCCAGTCTCATACTGGTATTACAATGGCTAAGGCTTTCCATGCCATGTTGGAGCGTTTTGGCCTTACGCAAAAGGTTCTTTTTCCATCGGATGTACAGTAACTCTTGTCACAAAATGCTAATGCAAAGAAATGAACCACAGGTCTTGGCAGTGAATGCAGACAATGCAACGTCAAACGACACTCAAATGGCCAAGCTGGCGAAGCTAGACAACTCGTTCTTGGTGGACAACAGGATGCAGTGCTTTAATCACACCATGCAGTTGTCTGCGAAGGCGCTTTTACGGCCGCTGAATCCTGGCATATCTGGTAAAGATGAAGACGAGTCAGGTGAAGAAGATGATGACTGCCCACCACTTATCTTGAATGACGAGGAAAATGGGACCGAGGATGAGGGGGGCAAGGATGAAGATGAGGATGGTTCTGTGGATGATCCGGATGATGCAATTGACAAGTTGCAAATGTTAGATGATGTGGAGAAGGAGGCGATGCTCGACAGGACATCAACTGTTAGAGATGCTGTTACCAAAGTCAGTTACCACACTTGACATCAGGCAGTGACTCATAGATCTCCTAGGTCCGCCAGCTCTCATTTGCTATTATCCGTTCCACAACAAAGGCCCTCCCTGCTTGGTGATCACACTGCGAGGATGCTTGCCTTAAGCCCAATCTCATTCCCCGTAATGTTGTGACTCGATGGAACTCTACCTATGATATGCTATGCTTTGCATTGAAGTACAGACGTGCCATTGACAAGATCACAGTTGACAAGAAATTGCCACAATTCCACAAGTTTGAGCTCGATGATCTGGAATGGAAGATGGTTGAAGATCTTGTTTCTGTACTAGAGGTGGTTTACTCAGTCTGAATTCCACTGTGTTAACTTCATTACTCATTCCTTGGTAGCGCTATAAACAGGCCACACTGTTTTTCTCTGGAAATTCAGCCTCGATCGCCACTGTGATACCTGCGATGGACAAGCTTGACCATCACCTTGACTCAAAATCACAGCGAGACCTTGATCCAGCCATTGTTGCAGCCATGCAACTTGCTCGTAACAAAATGGACCGCTACTGGAAGGTTACAGACAACTCAAATGTGTACCGGATTGCAATGAGTACGTACTAAGAAATGCGTCTTGACAGCGAAATGCAGGATTGATAAGACATCTTCCTCCCCAGTTCTTCACCCTGGTCTCAAGCTTGAGTACTTTCGTGCACATGACTGGGAAGAAGAATGGATTGAAACTGCCGAGAACCTCATCTGTGAGGTGTGGATAGATCAGTATAAAGATCGTTACATACCCAAGTCCACTCAAGACTCAAAGGCTGATGATTCGAAAGGGACCAAAGTGTGTGAGGTGCTAGTCCTCCTGTGTACAAGTTTTCGCTGATTTGGTTTAAGGACCATGAGGCAGATGATTTTGGGAATATATCCCTCACTCCGGCCTCAATTGTTACTGATGAACTTGATGAATACATGCGACAGCCCATTGAGAATGTCAAAGACCCTCTCCGGTGGTGGACCAACAACAAAGCTCAGTATCCAAATCTTCATCACATGGCTTTGGACTACCTCAGCGTCCCAGGTGAGCATTATTAGTATGATCACTCATTTTCTAGCCGACTCAAATGTGCAGTGACTTAGCAACATCAACTGCAGTCGAGCATGTTTTTTCCCAAGGCAGGCAGTTACTGCACTTCACACGAAACCGGCTCTCTGCTCGTTCTGTGCGAGCTTTTCTATGTCTTGGCTCATGGATTCGCCACGATATGATCCCTTTTGATGTCCTGGTGGCTGTAGTGCAGCCGAAAAAGCGAAAACGTTCATCTGAGTGATCCTACATAGCCACTGTATACTTGTGCTGCCTTGTCCATGTTCCAGTAGACCTCATGGATAGCGAAATCTAGCGTTTCATGCCTGCCTCACCCGCGGGTTTTTGCACACCGCGGGTGCATGACCATACCGCAGGTGGTACGGGTCGGTGTAGGCCCGTACCCTGCAAGGGTGTGGTGTTGGCGGGTGCGGGTGCGGTGTCAGATTGCCGACCCGCGGTGTCACCCGTGATCAACCCTACAAGTTGTCAACCTGTAGTTCTCTAAGTGATGTGTGTATATGCGAGTGTACGCTGTGATCAACAATTTTCGACCAGGAAATCAACGTCATGTTCTGTCATACGTCAGTGTGAAAATGCGAACGACACAGAACAACATCGGAACCCGAGGCAATCTATACATTGGTTGGTTCTTTCAGGAACTCTACGGACGGACTCGCCCTGCGCCGACTTGTATGCTTAAAATGTGCTTCTAGCAGCTGAAATACTGTATAGAGCGATATCAACTTATAGCCCAGGATCGTGAGTTCGGCCTTACCGCGTTCTTACCAGAGATGATATCCTTCTCCGGGCAAATACAGTCATTTTTCTCGCCGCGCTACCGTGGGAAAAAAACGTAGACAACACAAACGTTGGAAAACAACACGGTCCAGTCCGACGTTTGGAACTCGAAAATACACGACGATCCCTGAACACACAAGCGCAAGGTAGACGACGACGAGCACGCCAGCGGGGACTTTGGAGACGCGAACCTAACAAACTCTAGAGTCTAGAGGCAATATCCGCTCGTGATCCCTCCCTAAAAACCCTATCGTCTTTGTCACTTGCAGGGCCGTACTGGCCTTGCATGCTCACTTTAAATATCTTGACGATCCGTCAGTGCGAGGAAACTGAAGGGGTCAAGCGAAATGGATAGGCACGAGTAAACGAACTTAACAGGCGAGCGAGAACGGCATTGCCAGTGAGGGCCGGAGCCGGGGACATGGGGGCATCCCCCTCGCAAGCGCGATCCGTCGCGTGAGCAAATATGGAAACGAAGGGACTACCGTTTGTTTCGATGCTGCGTACGTAGCGAAGAGGAGAATCCACCCCAGCCATGCTTGACGGAATAGATTGAATCTGAATCAACAGTAAGCATTGATGCGCAACGGAAATCCAGACAGAGTGCGACTGTTACCGCTCAACATTCAATATTTCAATGATGCATCGAGTGCAAAATTCACCATCGTGTTTTTGGTTGGATATGAGCATTGACCCGCGTACTCGTATTCTTATCCCTGTTCCCTCAAATAGGAGCCCGCTTAGCTCAGTGGTAGAGCGCGTCACTCGTAATGATGAGGTCGGTTGTTCAATCCAGCCAGCGGGCAAGGGTCTTTTTTTTCCCTCATTCCCTCGAACTCAATCCCCCGTCTGTCGTCTCGACTCGTGTTTCGTTGTCGGATCATAACTACTGTAATTGACATTGTGGGCGGGATACGATAGAAAAAAAAGTTTGGTATACTATACAAGTTTCAGTCGATATACGAACGAACGAAAAAAAAAAAACCCAAGGACGTGAAGAAGGAAACAAGGAGGATACATGTGATCGAACAACGCCTTCCGAGTCAACGAAACGAAGAGGGAAGAAAAGGAAAAAGGGACAACGGCCTGCGCGCTCGACGCGTTCCTAAATAACGTCTGCGTGTGCATACGGGGTCGACGACCACCTCGCCCACCCGAGGTCCCCTCTGCCCCGTGGGGGTGGGACTCTGGGGTGGAGGGTGTGACAACGGTCCGGGGGTGGGGTGAGGGCACTTGTTCGCAACCACGCGGGTCTCTACATCTCTTCAAAGACATACAACCCGTCCAACTCACCACCATTTACCAACCCAGCCTTGAGCGTCCCAATCCCCCCATCGATATCCACGTCCACGTCCACACTCGTCACAGTCACTGACGATGGCGGAGACGCAGACCCCGTCGCAGGCGTCGAGGTCGAGGTCGATGTGGAGCGCGGCGATCGTGACGAACGCAATGCCCTGCCCCCCTTCCCGCTCGTGTGCGTACGGGCACTCCGGCTCTTGGACGGGGATACCGACACTGAGGACCCCTCCACGCGTAACCGCTTCTGCTGCTTGTCCTCTCCTGTCGATCGCGGACTTGCACCCCCGCTCAACTCGAGTTCTTCCGAGGATCGCTTCCGTTGACGCGAGGCGGGCGTTGTCGTTGCGTCGAGCATCTCCTTTCCTGTTCCCGTCCCAGTCGCTGTTCCACCCCGAGTCGGTGTGCCTGGGACGGTCGTCGTACGAGAGCCCTTCACCGCGCCGTCGTGTGTCGTTCGTTCCTCACTCCCAGGAGGAGTATACACCTCGACCTTGACCCTCTTTGGCGGTGTCCCCACACGCGTCCCACCACCTGCAGTACCAGCACCAGCACCTGTCGGGACTGCATCCCCCTCCAGATCATCCGACGACCGTTTCCGTGGGTTCAGTCGGGGAGGCGCAATCTTTGTGTGCGTATGAAGATGAGTGGGGGTGTGAGGACGTGGGTGCGAGCGAGCATGTACATCGACGGATGAGTCTTCGCTCTCCTGCCCCTCTTCTTCTTCCTCTTCCTCCTCCTCCTCCTCCTCCTCTTCGTCTTCGTCTTCGTCTTCGTCTTCGTCTTCTTCTTCCTCCTCCTCCTCCTCCTCTTCATACATCTCCTCTTCTTCCTCCTCCTCTTCTTCCCGTGCCAACACATGCCTCGGAACTGTACGCACCTCCTCGAGCGCAATCTCCGCCTGCTGATGTCCTTGTTGACCGCCGCGTGGGTTGGGGTGCACGACAGGCACCTGTTGTTTCGCGTTCGCATTCGAATTCGGATTACCGCTTGCATGCCCATTCGAACTTGGAGCCTGCCCTTGGCTCGGCACCGTATGTCCCGCCGCCACGTTCGCACGTACCATCGCCCGTTCACAAATCGTACATCGACAGTGATACAACGGCGCACATGCCTCTCGCCATACCTGTCGCATGACATCACATCAGTACAGCGTCGAAAAATCACAGGCGAAGAACGGCATGCACATACGTTTTTGAATGCCTCGAGGCTATATTGCGCCATGTGCACCAACGTCATGGGGACATATGGAATGGGGTGGATTAACCGCGGTGAAGGAAGAACCGGTGAGATAGGGATCGGAATGACCACTGGAGGTGAAGGTTGTTTCCGTATCGTCGCGTCACGCTCGCTCGCGCCCTTGTCCTTTTCGTGCGCAGGGGGTGGCGACGGTGTCGTTTGCAACGTCGTCGTGCTCAACACCGGACTCGTCGTATGGGACCCACCGCTCCGCGAAGATGCACTGCTCGCCGAGTCTTCCTCCCTCTCCGGCTCCCGTTCGCCTTCCCCCTCACGTCCCCTTTCCCTTTCCCTCTTCCCTGCAGATGTCATATCCCGGTCACGATCCCGCTGCAATCCCCCAGCAGCCCAGTCCACTCCATCAAACCAAACTCCAGGCGCCCTCAACTCGGCCAACACCTCCTCCAACCCCATCCTCGCCACCCTGGTCGCTGGATCTCCAGCCCCAACGACTCCACTCGTCCATTCCATCACACACTTGCGCACAAGGTTCGTCATTGCTGGAAGAAGAATCAATCGGAGTTGTTTTTGGTACGCGTGATAGGCTTGTTCGCAGAGTGCAAAGGAAGGGGGGGCGTGTGCGCGGACGGTGGATAGGCGGGGATGGATGTCGTCACCACTGGAGTCGTTGGACGTGGGGGAGGTCGGAGAGGTCGGAGAAGTAGGCGAGGTCGGAGACGTAGGCGCCGAAGCGGCCGCAGAGGAGGATGACACAGTCCACGGACACGGATGCACAGCTTCGACGCGCACCGCCCGACGGACGGTACACCCCTCACGCACGTCTTCATCCGGGTCCGGCTCGCTCTCCGTATCTTCGCCTGTGTCGCGGACACCCCCGCCTGCGGGCCACGCGTAGCCGTACCATTGATCGGCGGGGTTACACCAATGTCCGTCGAGGATGCGTGTGCGTGCCCAGTCGGAGATGGCGAGCTCACGTACACCGCCAGCGTCCTCTGTTAATGAGAGCAACTCTGGGTCTTCATCCTCCTCTGAGCCCTCATACTCGGAGGAATAAGCAGACCTCGGAGACGGCGACCGCGAGCGTTGCACAGAGCGCGGCGAAGGCGGTGAAGGCGAGGTGCTGCGACCAGGACTGTCCATCTCGACGACGACAGGTTGGTGGACGGCACCGGCGGTGGACGAGTTGTGCGCAGAGCCATGTTCAACGGCCTGGTTAACGACGGGTATGTGAGGTGTAAAATCGACGCCCATGCCTTCACCAGCCCAGCGTGTTGCTGCGACGGCTTGTTCCATGAGTTCGGGCATTTTGGTCTGGGAACGGAGCCAGAATTTTTCCCGCGCCACGGCAATGACTTCGGCAACGGACCCTTCACCAAGGTCGATAAACGCGTCGACGGTTTGACGCGTCTCCCAGTCTGCAGACGCGTATTTCGACGGAGGGTAGCGAGATTGGGCGGTACGATCTTTAATGGAAGTAAAACGAGACGAGTTTGGAACGAAACGCGGGCCTCCGACAGCTTCGCGGTCGCGAAGGCTTGTGGAGATGCGCTGCCACAGCCACTCGCTGCGACAGGAACGGCAAGTTGCATCAACGTTGAGCCAAGTCTCGTCGTCTTCGTTGTCTGCACAGCATACCATGAGGGCGGGATTGAGAGGGGTAGTGTAGGGGGTGTAAGCGGTGACGCCCATGTTGAGCGGGGGAGGTTGGCCATATGGCTGGTGGTAGGGGGTGAAACGTACGGTGTTTCCATGCATGTCGAACTGGGGGTCGGTTTCGGCAGGGGGAGCTTCACGGAGACATAGACCACAGAACGAGTTTTTGCGGTGATCGCGACAGATGGCGATGGAACCTAGTGTTGGGGTGAGGTGGGTTCTCTTTGCAACGGCAAGACCGACGGAAGAGAAGGGGGAGTTGATACGACAGACGAAGCAAGTGCGGGCGGTCATTTGACGAAAGTGACGAAAGGGGGATATTCGATATGGGAGCTGGAGATGGGCGGGGGCGGCACCGCCTGCTGCACCAGATAGCGGTGGTTGGGGACGGACATACTGGCAATGGGCAAGGACGTCATGGGGATCAAGGACAGCGCAGGCCTTGTTCCAAAACAAATGTGTTTCGACTGGGATACCAATAGGCGAACAAGATGAGCGCGTTTGGAACAGATAGAGGGGAATTGGATACATACGCGCAGCTGCCCAGGCAGGGGTGACCTGCATGAGCTTTTCGAGTGTGATTGCATCACGAAAAGTGGTGTAGACTATTCTGGGATGCCAGAGTTCCTTTGCGTCCCAAGTGAGGGGACAATGACTGGCAGGTTGGAGGTCGAGGAGATAGTGGGTTGCAATGGCCCTGATGTTGCGGTGTTGGATATGAGGAGGATGATGAGAGTGGCGTCGACGTACCTGACAAGTTCTGGGGGTAATTGCTGCCAAGATCTGTGCGTATACTTGCCTTTGTATATGTGATCGCGGGGAGAAAAAGAAGAGGTCGTTGTGTCGGACGACGAAGAGGAGGTCAAGTGAGCCGGGTGGATTATCATTTTGGCCCGCAGTGTGACCTGGCCGTGATTAGCGTACGAACGACAGCCGGGGGAAATCCAAACGGATGCTGTGACGATGTCGTGTCACAGCCATCACACTTTCACACGGTACAGCCACAGTGCACGGACCATACACCACGTGATGTGGACAATAGGCGATCTTATCTTATCTTATCTCTGACAATACAATACACCCGATCCCGTAACCATCACCTCTCTTGTCAACTTGTATTTATTTGCCATGGCCATCCACTGCCAAAACATCAACGTCAGTTTTATTTCTCATTTTTTCGTCCGTCGTAAACAGTCCATGCCAGCCGTGGTCCCACCCTCGCCCGCACCCTCCCTTCCTCCTCCTCCTCCCCCTCCCAAAGACACCGCACATCCCCGCAGAGACGTCATGAAACCCCTCCCCATCCCCATCCCCGAGCACGACCACGTCGCCGACCATCCACCCCCGGTCCCTCCCAGAGTCACCCTCCAAGGCCGCGTCGACATCTCCCCCCGTCTCCGTCTCTCCCCCGAAGAACGCATCAAACGCCGACTCTCCACCCAACATCGTCGAGAACGCGAAGAGCAAGACGCCATCCACGAAGAACAAGAACGCCAAGCGCGTCGAAAACGCGAAAAGGCAGAGTCAGAGCAGAGGGCGCGCGAAGACGAGGAACGCAGGAAAGCCATCCTCCAGGACCAGCTCCAACAGGCCGCCGCACGCAAGGCCAAGGAAGAGCGCGAGGCAAAGGCTGCCGAAGAACGTCGTCTCCGTGAGATCATGGAACGGAAACAGCTGGAGCACGAACGTAGATTACAGTATACCCGTGAGATGCAGAAATGGCGACGCGAGCAGATTCGCC
>JBBPSC010000973.1:0-12519 GCA_038093395.1 Baorangia bicolor | reverse complement strand
CGAATGGGCTCAAACAAAGTCAGCAAGGGCAGAATCAAGTTAGATTGATGAACCCACTGCGTCACAAACAGAAACATTATGGCGTCGAACATGTTGCTGGCTGCGCTTTTGAAGACAAAACTCGCCGCGATCCCCAACGAATACACGCTAGTTAACGATTGAGTGACGTTGACACCAAACACGCTCAGCGAGACGAAAAACAATATGACAAAGGCGAACAACAGCAATATTTGATCAAGTGTTCTGAGAGCTACTCCAACATCACGCATACTCCGCGACAAGAATCGCCGTTCCTTGTACATGCGTAGGATGGTAGCCTTGATCTCAGATCGTGAAATGTCACCGTTGTTGTCTTTATCGAAAACGCGAAAAGCTTCTTGAGCTTCTTCTGGAGTAGCAAAGGCGGGCTGGAAGTCTGGTGATATCAAATAGGTCCTGTGGCGGTCACGGAACGTCTTGTAGATAGCTCGGGCTAGACGCTATAATAGGCAAGATTAGCATATCTTTGCATGAATGAATTACTGCTATACCTTGGCTTCATGGGCTGAGTTGACACTGAACCTCAACCCGCTCAGATCGTCGTCATTGCCTGTGATATTACGAGCATCATGCAGGACCGCCGACTTGATCACTCGCGCAGCTTGAATGGCCGCATTGTACTCTTCCTGTTGGTGCATATGCTGATCGACAGAACGCTTGCGTGAGGGTGGGTATTCGTGGGATATATCCTGCTTTTCATGAGATGGATTGAAAGCTAGATGACTCGTAGGTGTCCCGGGCCCTGAACCTTGCAATTCAGGCGAGTCTAGAGCAATGTCATGAGGCTGGGCAGACGCCGTCGGGCCCGTTGATCTCTGCTTCCCTTTGCCTTTATTGCCCTCAGCATCGGCATCATTACCATCATCGTAACCTTGTGAAACACTGTCACCGCGTTGACGGTGGTTCGGGTCTTTTTCGCCGAAGGGGTAGATGAAGCCAAGGTTGAACACGCCATGTCCACCGCTAGACCGGTTCTGATGGTGCCGCGTCCGGGGTTTATACTCGCGGAGCTTTTCGATGACCCGCAGACCGCACTTGACTTCCCCAAGGCGCTCCTTATAAGCAGTTCGATGAAATGCGAAGGCTGCGGAATGAGATGAGCTTTATATTGAAGTGTTGGAGAAGTCTTCCATACCGATAGCATGAGACAACATCCTTTGAATGCATATCACGACTGCTAAAAAAAACAGAAATTCAATAGTTTGAGCAACCTGCGGATGTCATTTAGCTCCTCGTACCCAGGAAGGTTTGCCAGAAGACTCACACGATCGGTGTATGGAGCAAGACTGGTTCCATTAGCACCGCTGTTATACAGCTCGAATATGTTTTGGAACAAAATGGTCCAACTGAGCCAGGCGCTAGCGGCGTACAACACAGGCTTAATGGTATCTTTGACAGAGTCATACAATTCGATGTGGGACTTGACCTCCTCGGAAACATGACCCCACGAGATGGATATCAAGATGCGTGTGATTGCGGGTATGATGTCTACGATCATTGCAAGGCCCCAGGATATGACGACATTGGCTGCCGCCCAAAAAAGCCACGCTTCAATGTTTTGATCCACATAGTGTCGGTAACTGGTCGGGTGTGGTTTATACCAAAAGAAGTGGATGAGCAGGGCGGGTGCCACCAGGATTCCGGCGAGGAACGTTGAGCCAATCAACGAGGAGAACAAGATGGTGAACACGCTGCAAGTGTAATGTCTTCAGTGAGGTTTGTCACCGCACACGATAAACACACGAACCGCCAAACCGTCCAGCGTCTCGCCCTGACATTCACCCCCATTTTCTCCCCGAACTTGGCTTCCTCGTCAGCCAGGTCCTCGTCGCCGCTCCAGTCAAATTCCTTTTCGTCATCTTCGTCTTCGTCCGTGCCTGCGAACGAAGGAGCACGAGACTCGAGTTTTGGAGGAGTATTAAAATACTGCGCTGATGATGCATCATCAAGCTCCTCGGCGTAGTGGACGGTCGGCCTCGCAGGCTGCTTTTGAGAGGTATCTGAGCTCTGGCTGTCCTGCCTGCTGTAGTCCTTCACACGGGGCCTATCGTGACCAGCCATTGGTTAGACCCGAGGAGAGGAATCGGCTGGACGACGCTGTTTTGCTTGTTGCCAGGTGGCCGCGGGAACGTTGAGTGGAGCTGTTTCCTGATCTTGCAACTCATGTTCCTACGTTTCACTGTTCACGCGTTTCGACCGAGGACGATCGCCATCAAGTCCGATAGGACGGCCATGGGGATCAGTGCGACAGCGATGACAAATGCAGTCCAGCTACATTCATAATGCGATCCGCTCCACAAGCCCCTTTTGACGCATAAAGACGGCGTGGTGCTGCAAAACTAGATCTTACAGGAGTACACCTCTTCCACGATGACTACTGAGCTCCCTGCCGATCCAAAGGCTGTCAAAAAGATGGAAAAGGCCATAGCAAAGGAGGCCCAAGCTGACGAGAAGGACTATAAGCACTCTTTAAAGGAGCTCAAGCGAACCGAAAAGTCGGAAGCGAAGGCTTCCAAGGTGAGCCGATTTGGATCGTGCCAAGGGTCCATTAACTCTCCTCAAGGCTGCTAGTAAAGCAGACAAGCAATTGAAAAAGATGGAGGACAAGGAACACAATATGATCAGATCGCTCCAGAAAGCTACACATAACCATGATCAGGCCGTGACGAATCTACACACCGCACAGAGTGAGGTTCAGGTGAGTCTTGGTCTTGCCCGGTGGGTGAACTACAACGCTCTTTTTAGATTCAAAAACAGCACGCTCAGAGGTTAAGGCACAACACCGATACTCTGAAAGTTCGTACAGACGAGCTCTTCAAGGCCAAACAGGTCCGCGAGGTGTGCATCTTGTCTTTTCCCGTCCGTCTCATCCGTTGACCCACGAGATATCTAGGAGGAGCGCAGTCACAAGCTGGCAAATCTTCATTCTCCACCTGATCCTAATCGTAGCACCGCTACGACGGGGTGAGAAAGTGATGTCTCTGGTACCTGCGAGTGTTCTGTTGTACTATAGCTGTCTTATCTTTATAATATCGATTTATATTTCTTTGTCCTACTGTCTCAGTCAGGGTCTAAACTACGTGTTGATGACTAAGCATCGGACATATTTTCCAATGGTCCGGGTTGAGTCGAGCTCACTGTTCCAGACGACGACAAAGCATCGCTGAGCGTCGACAGCGACGTTGCCAACACACACGATCACAAGATCGTTCTCCGTCTCTGCCATGAACAAGAACCCGTTTATTCCCCAACCGACTTTTAATCCGCCCCAACCACCTCTTCCCCCCGGCCCTCCCCCAGCAGGACCGCCTCCGGACTACTCTGCATACTGGACTGCAGCTGCCGCCCAGCACCAAGTTCAGCAGCCGTCAACTGCAGGTGCGGCCGTCGCTTACAACCCACAATGGAACACTCCACAACCCCAGAGACCACCTCCAGAACAAAGTGCATTGTACGCGAACTACGGTTATGGCGGTCAAAACATGCATTGGCAACAGAGGCAACAGCAACAGCCGCAGCAACAGCCGCAGCATTACCAGCCAGTACAACCGATGGCTCCACCCCCACCCCCACCTCAGCCCCAACCGCAGCCCCAGTATAATCCTTACCAAGCCTCCGTCGGCTTTCAGGCATATGTACCGCAACCCCCCCAACCTATCATATCGCAGCCGACGTACCCACAAGTACCTCAAGCGATTACTCACCCTCAGCCATATTTCCCCCAACAACAACCGCAGCAGCCACAACAACCCCGACATAATCATGGAATACATCACACTCCCCCTCAGCATCTCCCCCCCGCCAAACGACAGAGGTTCGATGGTCCCAGTGCAAATCATCACCATGGCCAGCAACGTCAGCAGGGTCCACCTCCTCAGCCACAGTTTCAACCTCCACATACTCTCCAAAACCCTATGTATGGGCAGAACCAAAGTCAACAAGGTGCTAACCAAGTACCCCTTGGCGGAAACAACCGAGGAGGTATGGGCGGTCGTGGTGGTTCTATGAGCACAGGTCGCGGAAGAGGAGGATCCATGGGTGGCAACCGAGGTGGACTGAGTGGTCAGCGTGGCGGCCGAGGCGGCAGCACATTTATGAATGGTGGTGGCGGCCGTGGCGGTCAGCAAGGTTCTTTGCGAGGTCATGGCTCACGAGGTGGTTTTGGCAACAAACAGGATTTCCATAACCGCAGAGGTGGGTCGTTTAACGCGGGACATCAACAACACCATCAGGGAAATATAGGCAATACTGGTTTCCGTGGAAGGGGACAGGGCCATTCTGCGAGTCGTGCTGGGCGACAGGATGGTTCGGGTACTCAATTGGGCAATCGCGATACATCTTCTGGAAGTTTTTCCAGTAGTGGTAAGAAGGACGAGAATCGCCGCACCCTCACAGATTTTAAGATTGTGGGGCTCGAGATGCCCGAACTCGGATGGACGTGGGGCGTACTTCCTTCTGCGGTCAAACTAGAGGGCAAAGAGGGGGTTACTTCTCTCATTGACTCTTCACATGCTATTGTCAAGGAAGAATCGTTACAGCCAAGTGATCTCCCCAGCGGGGAACGGGCTGACGCCGCACACAGAAGCGAGCATGCCGTTCCAGATGCTTCAGCAACAGCTGATGTCAAGGTTGAGCCACCTGTTGGGGAGCAATCTTCACTCAGCTCTCCCCCACCGTCCCGCATCCGCATTTATTTCCACACACCCGTCTCACCGGATGATTTGCATCCAATTCCGCACAATTCTTCTTACGCTTATGGGACCTCGCCCATGGATTCGCGCAAAGGCAAGCGCAAGAAGCTTGAGGATGATGATGGCGATGCAGAAGAGGGCCGAGGGCGGCCGCCCCCGCCTCGCGGAAGCCAGATGAGCGACACCACTAGTGTTGACATGGATGGAATGGGTCGAGGTAGTGCTGCACCGAGCGTAGCCGAGACTGCTAGTGAAGGTGACTGGCTCATGGCTGCTATCGCCGAGGATGATGGTGATACTGCTGACGTCGAGGCCGGTGCCCATGGGGTGCACGCCGGTGACGAGGACGATGACCAACTCCGTGTGAGTCGTGTCGAAGACCCTCACGTCGCAGTCAGTGAGTCGACTATACCTGGGCTTGGAGGCGATATTATCAATGGTGAGTTTCCGACCGATCTCGAATATCACTATGATGGATGCTTCCGAATCTGGATGGAGGGTGTCCATCTGACCATCGGATGCTTCACGCGGCTAACTCTTGCTCCTGAAGGCACCCTTATTGATGGACACGGAACTGGTTCTTCTGGCGATGATTGTGCTGCTGCTGCGATTCATGATATGGGGGGTCATAACGGCATGGCAGCAGGCAATGACCCTGCATCAGTTTCGTCAAACACGATTGCCAAAAATTGCATATCTAGTCCATCACAAAGACAGCCTAACGTGGACGTTGTCTCCACGTCTGAAGAGGCTGCCGAGCTCGCTGTTCCAGAGGCCACAAAGCCTCTACACAGTGAGCTCAGCACTGAGAATGGTGGATGTTCTTCTTTCATTGAACCGTCTCGTCTCGCTTCTCAATCTTCTTCGTCTTTGAGTTCGTCCTTTGATGTTTCATCTAGTCGGGCTTCTGCTCCCCCTCCTGCGACCGCTGCGCAATCCGATATGCATCAACTAGATAAGCGGTCTCCTGACCATACTGGACTCCTTGATGCACAGGCTCCCATAGCTGAAAGTGTGGCCCCCGTAGCAAGGACTGCTACTGCTCCAAAGCCGCTGCAATCTCACCCTTCGTATGCCTCTACCGCTGTAGATGACAGCCCGGACAATGGGCTATTCTCGCAGGAGGAAGAAATTTTGGCAAACGTCGACGAGTCGGCTTTGCACCATGGCCAACCCGACGAGAAAGTTGTTAATGACCTTGTTCATGACAATGATCAAGAACACCTCCCAGAGCCACCCGCTTCCCCAGCATCAAACACGCTACTGTCAACGTCGTCGGGCTCCACCTACGGCGAGTCATCGCGTCAACTAGTGACCACGTCACCTAAAAAAGGGAAAATTCCTTCTGCAAATCGCATCTCGATATCGTATGCTGCGGGCAGTAGACGATTGGTGGTGGATGCTGAAGTCGTCGAATATCTTCGTGTGTATAGAGCTGAAGGTCGGATTGAGGTCCAAATGACTCTTGACAACGATGACGAAGAGAGTCTGAAAGGTGTGCTGGTATGTATGGTCCCCATATTTGGTCCATGGAGGTGCCAACAACGTCCAGGTCGAAGGGCTTTCGGAGGCTACTAAATCGTACTTGCCTCTGCCAACCATCCCGGAGCCTTACAACGCTGATGAGACGATACCTTCATTTTCGAAAGTCTCACTTCCATCCAAAGTACGCCTCGTCGTTCATCTCGACACAGACCGACCTTTGTCGGAGCCCAAGTGGGTGAAGTCCGGGGATGTGCAAGAGTGGTTGAAAAGCATGTTCGGACGCATGTTTTGGGTTTCCGGCGAGGCTGCGGACGGTTGGGAGAAGAAGATCGAGGTTGCGGACCCTGATCCGGTTTGTGTGCTCTCCGTCGATTTTCACCTTTTCCCAACCCTTTCCACAGGCTCCTACAATCTGGACTGCTCTTGAAGGTTGGGCGGTCAACTCGCCAGTTGGAGTCCAGACTGAGCGTCAACGCTTCCTCAAGACGCACATGACCGAAGTCGAAAATCTCTTGGAGATACTATTGAGGCTTGTCCGCGGAGAACGCGCAACACCTTTTTCTCAAACTGCACCTGCCATATCTGCACCAAGTATCTCGGGTCCTCTTCTGGCCGCGTTCTCCCAATCATCAGCACACGGAGCACAGCAAACCCACGTCTCCCTCGCTGTGCTCGCGATGTTTTACATGACTATCGACTATGCCCAAAAGGCAAGTGGCGAGAAGGGCAAGGCAGAAGCAGAAGAGAGGATCGGTGAAATAATCAGATGCTTGCCGTCGCATCTGATATACAAGAGTCTAGATGGTATATTCAAGGAGTGGCGAGCTGAAAAGAAAGGCACACGATGAACAGAATACATTATCATATTCTCTGTCGTCTGAATGTTTTCTGTTAATTATTCTGGCTTGTGTTCGTTGCGACTTGGTGATGATCTCACGTGATGTGTGCAACCCGGATACGGTACGATGAGGACGCGTCACCTGTGGAGGTGGAAGAGAGTCTCATCAATACGTTTCTCCATCCGCCATTATGGTCCGTTCACAATCCGATTCTCTCGTTTCGCGGGATACTTACCACCTGCCCAGTTCAGAAACACATACGACTCCGATAACACTGTTTTCTCGCCACAAGGTCGTCTCCATCAAGTCGAGTATGCACTCGAAGCCGTGAAGCAAGGTTCTGCAGCAGTCGGCTTGCGATCAAAGACACATGCCATACTGCTGGCGTTGAAGGTGTGTATACTCGTGCTGTATTGAGAACCACCGTGTTGATGATTCCTGGCAGCGTTCTACAGGCGAACTGGCTTCGTACCAACAAAAAATGTTCCGAATAGATGACCACGTCGGTATCACAATCGCAGGACTGACGTCGGACGCGCGTGTTCTGAGGTATGACAATCTGTCCTTTGTGCAACTGGTGTGCTGGATCCATAACAACACTCTAGTAATTTCATGCGGCAACAAGCTCTTAATGAGCGCATGATATTCAATCGCCCGATGCCTGTAAACCGGCTAGTTTCTGCCATAGCCGACAGTGAGTCCGCATGGTGTCACTTTGAATGTTAACATCATCTCTTGCATGGCTAGAGGCACAGGTAAACACCCAAGAATACGGACGTCGGCCCTATGGTGTCGGGTTCCTTGTCATCGGACAAGACCAAACTGGACCCCACCTGTTTGAATTCTCACCTTCAGGAAACTCGTACGAGTACTTTGCCATGTCGATCGGTGCACGTAGCCAAAGTGCCAAGACGTATCTGGAGAAGCACTTTGAGAACTTTACTGATTGTTCGTCTCCTTGACCACATGGCGCTATGATTTACTTACCGTTCGCAAGGTACTCTGGAAGAGCTGATCAAGCATGGCCTGCACGCGCTCCGCGAGACGCTCCAACAGGATAAAGAGCTCAACATCAACAACACTTCAATTGGCATTATTGGTCCAGCTAGTCTACATGAAAAGCCTACTTCTCAAGGTAAATTTCGCATCGTAGAAGGGGAAGCAGTGCAGCTTTACTTGGAAAGCATGGATGTGAAAGCTCCAGCGGACGGGACGGTCCCAGTACCCCCTGCAGCACCCGCTGAAGATGTACAGATGTCAGGTTGAAAGTGTCAATATACAACGCCTTACTATGTAACACTGCGCTTTCAATCGAGAGGCAAGAACCATAGGTTGTACGCGCATATCAGTGGGAAAAATAATTTGTGTAAAGATAATTGAGTGTGGGTGGTATGTCTACATGGCAAATCAAACGACATCGATCTTTAGACTCTATGACTGAGTTTTTTGGCTTCTGTCCCAGCGCTCCGCCAAAGCTGAGCTGCCAAGCCAGGCCGGCGAAGCGCAACGAGTAAGTGCACCATCGTGCTTAACAACGCCACACTACCCGCCTGGTGTGCAGCCGCGATGGGAATGGGTACGAGGTATAGCAAGGTAGCAAGCCCCAGCAGAACTTGGACGTTTGCCATCGCGAAGGCAGCCGTCACCGAGACTCGAGCGAGTGGCGGCAGCAGCGAGCGAATGGCACTTCGGCGACTCTGAGCGAAAAGGAGACAAGTGCTAAAGTATGTCGTCATTGCCTGAAACGGAGGTTAGAATCGAAATGGAGGATGAGTTAGGAATGAGGAAACTTACAAGGATGCGATGGTCGAATTGAACAGTGGTTGGGTTTTCAAAGATGTTCCTCCACCAGACATCAGATCCATCTGCATTCCTAGCATACGCAACGGAGAAGAGTTCGTCCAAGGGGGGTACAATGCGACCTCCCATTAACGGGAACTCGTTATATTGTAGTCCAGCATCCAGACCCGCTACGAAGGCACCTTCCATATTCATGTGAGAGCTGGCACAAATACCACCTCGGCCATCACCTACCAGACAATGCTGTCAGGAATACAAGTGCCGTCAAAGCACGAGAGTATCGAGTGAACCGCTTGATCGCAGGGTTGGAGAGTACCTCTTGCCATGACATGGATTTTGATCCGCTCCAGAGGCCGCTGTGTGCATACTTCCAATCCTTGATGGCTGCTAGACCCGTTCCGAGCATTCCAGCATAGAGTAGGACGGCAGTACCGAGGTGTGCTGCCAGGCGGTATTGGGAGACGCGGGGTACTGCACCAGGAGCATCCATGATCGAGTCCTCAAGGCCAGACTTAACCATGTACCATCCGAGAACCCCTTGGAAACCAAGTAATAGTGCCATGCCAGTTAGCTTAGTGGGCATTGAAGTGGTAAGCATCTTTCTGGTCGCAAAATAGGACAGCGGAAGTACGAATGCAATGCCAATGATGCGGCCCAAGACACGATGGCCCCATTCCATGTAAAAGATATTCTTGAATTCGTCCAATGAAATCGAATGGTTAATCCTGTCAGAATGATTCAGCCAACTCTGGACAAAGCTGCCGCCCGCGGAATACACTAACAACTTGAATTCTGGGGTTGCCTTGTACTTTTCGAATTCGGCACTCCAGTCTTCGTTATTGAGTGGGGGTATGATACCAGCAATGGGCCGCCATTCTGTGATACTGAGACCGGACTCTGTGAGGCGTGTGACACCTCCGACCACGATGACGGCGAAGACTAATGCAGATGAGAAGAGGAGCCAGCGGCTGACTGCAGGTGGTGCCAACACAGGCAACTTGGAAGCATCTGCTTTGGGTTGGACGGCACCAGTTGACAATAGGCGTGAGTCGGGGAACCGTAGAGCTCTAAGTCTTTTGATGTCCGGACAACCCGTCTGGAAAGGGAGTAGAGGATGACATGGACGGGGTGGTGTTGAGTGCAAAAGACGTGACCTGAGGATACTAGTCGGGGACGGACTGACTCTATGAAAGCCGCGAAGTGCCGGTCGAAACACTGCGCGGAGGGTATGCATTGGGACAGGGTGGACTTGTCAAAACCACAACGCGACTTTCAGTACCGAACACGTGCATGGGAAAGAGCTCAACTATGCTTTCATCACTGGCAAGACGACTCGCAGCGTCAAGGTCGGCCCCACCAGTCCTGCGATCGTTATCGACGCCCGCTTCACAGCCCACTGACACCGAGGGCACCATAGTCGCTAAGCTAACTGAGCACTTCTCCCCATCCGAGCTTGCAGTGCAAGACGTTTCTGGTTAGTAGCCTAACGAACACTCATACATGTGTCAAGCATGAATCAACCTGTGTACCTAGGAGGATGTGGCTCATTTTTTGCAATCAAGATCGCTAGCGACGCATTCAAGGGTCTATCGACAGTGAAGCAACACAAGCTCGTCACTGAAGCTTTGAAGCAAGAAATCCAGGGAATCCATGGGCTACAGGTTAGTCCTCGGGGAAATGAACTCTATAAGTGTTCATCGTTTAACAATAGATCAAGACAATAATACCTCCATAGCCTGGTGACAGGAAACCCGGATTCTTACATATTACCTGATGCTGTATCTAGAGTCTACAATTAGAGAACAGAGGGAATGAATGACTCTAATCTCCAGGTGTGCAGGCACCGAATTCTCACTCGTTCAGGGGAATCGTCAGCACGACACCCACTGTAGACTGAAGTTTCTCGTGGCTTCGGGGACCCGACCATTCCAGAGTCCGCCCACCTGTATATTATCTCCCAGAGCTATCGCCAAGAAGGTCCTCGGCTTTTCGTGGCTTTCTACGCAGCATTAAAAGCGAAATAGCTTCCCGACTGTATCTCTCGCGGCTTGGATCGTCCCCAACCTGCACGAGTTTGAGGTGCACTGCTTAGTAGGGGAACCTGGGGTACACACCTCTTTCCAATTGAACTCCTTTTTGAGTAGCGTAAAGAAGCGCTTATCCGCCTGTCAATGGTAAGTCGTTGTACAGCACTTTCCCCAATGACAGTAATACCTTTCGCCTCTTCTTATAACAAAACAGTATTTCCGTTCGTTCCGTCGCCAGCTTAGCGAGTGTTTCTACCAGGAGCGGGAATGCCGGTTCAAAGTAGACGCAATCTGCGGCTAGAATCAGATCAGGTCGGGGTATCTGTGGAGGCAGCTCCTCTCCCCTGGTATTCCGCAGTATATCTGTGATGTGATCGTGGCAAAGGCTACCTTTGCTCACCAATTTAATTCCGACACAATGACAGACGACTCCAGCCGATTCAGTTTCACGTTCGCCTGCATGATATCTAGCAATGGTCTATGTGATCTGTGTCAGTCATGCATTATAAACCATGGAACCGTTTGGGAGTGCCGACTGACGCTTGGTCAGTAATCCAAACTTTGCCGCCGAGCTTCCCGGCGACCAGCCCAACTAAACCAGTTCCACTGCCCAGCTCCAAGATCGTTCTTCCTGTGCAGTACCGCTCCACACGAAGGGCCAGGTAATTCGCGAGGACCTGTGTGATCAGTTTATTTTTCCTATTGTGGCAAATAAGAATGTGCTGAAGATATATGTGCGAACCTCCCCAGCAGGCCAAGCAATCCCCCCACAACCAGGGCTTGCGTCCGCCTTGAGCACGACGTGTATGGCAGTGGACCACCCACGGTCGGGGAACGATAGCCGGATAAGTTCATTGTACATTGATCGCGGTCGAATGGGAACAATGCTCTGTGAATCGCCATCATCTCCAAGACTCTCGTCACCTCTGAGATGTCGAAGGGGGTCAAGCGCGTCGAGGGCTTCATCCAAGGCAATCTCGTTGGAGAGGACTGATGGGCTGAAATCTGCCGGAGAACTGTTTATCGGAATAATCATGATGTGGAAAAAAACGGCGAGAATGATACAGCTTGTCAGAATGTAAGAATGCCAACTGCCGCACAGATTGATGATTCGATGGTGCCTGCGACAGTACTTGAGCGAAGTTCCCTATGACCTCGCTTGCTTTTCAGATATGGGACAAACTTGCGATTGTACTAGTTGCTTGGGGAAATCGTGTACGGTTTTCTGTTGCTTTTTTTTCTCGACGCAGATCTGTTAGTGCGGGTACCCCAAGTCTTTCTATTCGGATGTTCTGCCGTTTACTTAAGTTAATTGGTCGAATCTTATCCTAAATTACCATGGGGACGTGACTTTTCGAGCCCGGCATCAGAAACTAATGTCGATGCTAAGGCATGGCGCATTGCTGTCAATTGTACGGCTGTCGTGTTAGCTAGCTTTCCAAGTCCCCCAGTATGTGTTTGAGGGCATCGAATGATGGCGCGATGCTGTCGATGATCCTGTTTCGGGCTGTCTCTGTAGTGCATGCACCGGCGGTCAAGGTCACGGAAGAGACACGGGTACCGCAAAGGTAAGGCGGATATTTGTTCGGTCCGAGTTAATGATCATGCCAATGAAGGAACGGGCCTTGAAGCGGTGCG
>JBBPSC010000971.1:0-12525 GCA_038093395.1 Baorangia bicolor | reverse complement strand
TCCTTGTTCGGACTGGTGGGAACAGCAGCCTTGGCAGGTGATTTAGGCTGTAACGTCCGATGAGTCCCTGTATACAAACTCGATGAACAACGAACCTGTGGTTTTACAACGGACTTTGCGACTGCCCGCTAAGATGATATGTTAGACACATCATATCTGTTGGTCTATCAATGAAGAGCACTCACCCGCACACGTTGACCTGCAGCCATCGTCGAAGGTCCCTTATTGGCAGCATTCACTCTCGCTGGTGACTGAGCCGACTTTCTGGAACCTCGATCGGGTTTATGCAAAGCCGGGTCCTTGTTACGCAAGGTCTTAAACTTCATCTGTAGCCACTTTTTAAACGTTACCAGGCTGTGAGGTGACTCAGCATGATTGAGGTTTTCTTCTGGACGTGTCTCCGGAGCGGAGGTTACTTGTAAGGCATCTGTCGACCGTGGTATGGCATGGGGTGAGCCAAGCGGCGGTACCTCACCCTCACGAGGATGGGTAGAGGATACAGGGGACGGTGGCTCCAGCAGCGTCAACATGAAAGCAAGAAAAGAATGTAGTGATCACCAACCTCGTCATAGTCGAATAGAGGACCCGGCGTGCTCGATGGTAACTCGACCTATCCCATCGTGAGAACTTGCATTGAGGGGGAAAGAACGAACTCATACCTCGAGGAGATCGTCATCGCCGTCTTCGTTGTTGGTCTTGGGCTCAAGTGGACTGGATTTCCCAGGATTTTCCTGGTGCACGTACACAATGAAAGAGTCGGCACGCTCTTGTAACGGAAGACATACCAGGGTGAAGTCAAATGGTTTGTTGTCTTGGCCGCCCGAGGTCGAAGGTCGCTCGTCTTGTTGTTCTACCTCGGGAGTGAATGCCTATGTAGTAATGTGTCAACGTGGAACACGGATTGGCTTATCCGACATGCCAGCACTAGGAATGCACAAATACTTACATGGAAAGGACCGTACAAGTCCGGAAGGAGATTATGAAGATTATGAATGTCAATTTTCCCATCAAGTCGTCCGGCTGCAAGATAGCTACTATTTGAGGAGAGAGCAATTGACCGTACCCCTTTGCTGTCTTGGATTACAAGACCAACCTGAGTGAGAGTCAATGTATCTAGGAACGAAATGGAACTCGATGAACAGGTGGCGATGAATTTTCCGTTGCCAGCTCGAGCGATAGATCTGACGTCGCCACCATGGAGAATCTGCGATTCGGCAAGCTGGGTCCCTGTGGACACATTGAAAGCCTTGATTTTGTTATCGTCAGATGCAGCGAATAGTTGCCGCCCGTCGGTTGACCATGCAAGCGGAGTGATTGCAGTGAGTGAGGGTGTGGTAGTCTTGATATTCATGAACTGGTCACCGTTGCGGCTATCAAACACACAAAGAGAGCCACCATAACAAGCGGTGGCGATGTGCTCGCCATCCGGAGAGAATTTGATTCCTGTGACACGATTATCATGTTGGAGTGGGCCAACGAGTCTCTCCCCCGTCTTGACGCTCCAGATGCTCGCTTCATGGTCAGGGAATCCAGTCCCGGTGGCAAACCTGGTCGAGTCTGAGGAAATGTCGACCGCAACTACCCAGTTCCTGCGCTCCACGTCGATGGCCTTTTCCTGGAGCTCTGCGTCCCACACGCTTGCGCCATGATCAGTCCCAGACACTATCTGCTTGTGATCCCTCGACACAGAAATGGCGCACAGGTTCATTCCTGTTTGCTTTCCCACCTCTTGGCCGTCTATAAGGCGCCATCGTCGAATCCCAACGTCACCCCCGCCCAAGAGATGCACTCCGTCAGGGTGGAATGCGACTGCGAATACTTCATCAAAGCGACCGGTGTCAAGCACTATTGTAGGGTCTTACCGAATGTCAGCAATGCACAATCACTCCTCAAAACTGCTACGCACTGGTCCTTGTTGACGACATCCTCACCGATGCGGTATACAGTCGTCGCTGTCAAAG
The DNA here is from genome assembly GCA_038093395.1 of Baorangia bicolor. NCBI lineage: Eukaryota > Fungi > Basidiomycota > Agaricomycetes > Boletales > Boletaceae > Baorangia > Baorangia bicolor. The sequence goes on along the minus strand of JBBPSC010000971.1, from coordinate 10,564 downwards.
AGTGGGAGAACAAGGGTGTCGGTTTACTCGTGGCACGCAAAATTGCTCCAGAGTTTCAGAAACATGTATCGATGTTTTTCTCAATATGGTCAGGCTGCCTCGGGTCTTTGGCGCTTATTCTCACTCGGATCCCAGCCAGGTGACCTCGTTCAAGTTGCAACGACTAGGTAAGCAGTTAACATTGGTGACACCTTCCATCATTTCTAAGGGCAGTTTACGATTGCTCGTCATATCCCAGCAGCAGGACTCGGTTTACGACGACTCACGAGTGCCCAATCCGCATCAAGCAACTCGCGACATACTGCCAGTGTGCACAATAGATGCGTCCATAATACTAGGACATTTTCGCAGAGGGCGCGTTCATCCTCCAGAAGAATGTTCCTCATAAATTAAGAGAGGCAGAAGTACAAACGTCAATTCGCCACCCGAACTTGGACGTCTGGACCATGTTGCATTTAGACGTATGTACCTGTCTCTCCGGAGCTCAAACGGATGCGCTCACTTACGTCTTGTTGACGCCAGCAATGCCTTTGAACGCAAGATGACAAATTTCCGGGCATACCACTGGTAGACTGTATCATAGACATCCGCATGGAAGCCGCGGAATCGCCATAGATTTCTCCAGGATCCACTAATGCGGTATGCGGGCCAGTGTGATCAAGTATACGTCGCATTCTCATACACTTCCCTCCAAGGCCATTCGGAAGTGCCATATTTCGATATTCCGACGAACCAGAAGGATCGACAAGGCGGTTGACTCTCACAGTAGCTCGACCGACGTCGAGGACTGGCTCGAGCTGACGGACATTTCCGAGACATGTAACCAGTACGCTTTCATCCCTCATGACGTTGGCTGGACCATCGACATTGACGAACTGGACAGATACGAATACCCCCTGCGATCACTGATACGTCCTCTTGTTCGCCCACAAAATACATTCTATGTCCTGCAAACGGCAGAAAAGGGCCTACACAGTCGGCGATCTGGCGCTCTCGATTCAAATGTTCCTCACAGTGGTCGATATGACCGACGATAATTCCCAGTCGCTCGTCGAATCGACACCCCTCGGGATCGCGGTGTATGTATGGTATGATGCTCGTGACGCTAGTTTCGAACCGAGAGGGTGACATTGGCCTAATGTAGTGTGACGCGTCACTTGTGTGCATGTTGAAGACACTGCTACCTTACGCGGTCCACGCAACAGGGGCTTGCATTCTTCGCAGGTTCACACCACACCACGAGGTACAGATCCAAATTTTGGCATCGTTCAATTACCGTCAAGGTACTTTTCTGAAATTGGCAGTGGTGAAGCGGTGATACCCAGTGTATTAACATCAGGGGGAACCGAATTATGTTGGCTTAGCATTCAAACGTTCGCCGCCCACCCCTGGCATGAGGCATTAATGAATCATTCCTCGGAGGCATCTTCAGACCTGACCCTATTATTCTGTAGAAGTGATCACGTGCGGTGTCACCATACGTGTCGAGGTTCCGTCGGGATCGCATAATTCACAGCAATGAACGCCATTACTAGATATCATTGCATGGGCACCCTCAAACTTTATCCATGACCGTGCCGCTCAGACCAATTGAACTTTCATGACGGGCTGCAATTTGGAGGTGGCGGGAGTGCGCAATAATAGTCCAAGGCTGGACCAGCTCGCCCGCATCTCTATCACCCAACAATTCGCATCTCAATTACACATACAACAAATTCAGTAATGAGCGGTCCTGAAGACGGGAGATATATTATTCGACTTGCTACAGACCCTGAGTCGTGGTACCCGCCGCATCAGCAATGGCAAGGAGAATGTTGTAAGTCCAGTTGTTTTCGACCAGCGCCAACGACGCTCGTATTATCCATTCAAGTCTGGGCATCTTCTTTTTTTGTTATATGTGCTGATTGGAGCCTTGCTCTCTTGCAGTGGTCCGTCAAGAAGTTGGAGGACGGAAACTACACTTTAAGATTAGTACAAACTGGGCGTTCGTCGTTCAGCCAAGACGATGATCCGAGGGTGGTTGTAAGTTTCTCGGCACCTGCAACTGTCTGGTCGATTCAAGGACAGGAGGGCGGACCTTACATGTCAGTGCCTATCTATCTTCTGCTGTAGTATGCTATCGCTAACCTTCAAACCAGGATCAAGGTGCCCATCCAGGTTGTTCCGACCACAGCTTGGACTTTGAACAGTCCCGATCCCAAGTCTCCTGTGCGGAAAGTCTATTGATTGAGACTTATACATGCTCACACAAATTATCACGCTACAGGTCACTCTGCTTACTGTTCCACAGCCAAACCAGTTCTGGGAGTTCATTACTGTGCTTCAACGTGAATAGAGCGCGTCAAGGCACAGAGCGATTTAGTAAGGAACCTGTTGTATTGTTTCAGATGATCGAGGTCATGCTTATCGTCGTGTATGTATTACATTGAATCTAAATGTGTGGAATGGTTATTACAGTGATTTCGAGTACGAATCACTGCGAACCATGTTCGGCTGTGAGGCCTCGGGGTAAAGCCCTCGGAGTACGTTTGCACATGTTAGTACTTCTCAGCGAGATGAAAATTTAAGAATAATCAAGTAAATATTCGAAGCTATGGATCAGTAGTTACCATTACCGAATCTTGCCTCCTGAGCTGGCTTGCACTAAGTAGTACCTGGATGCGGAATGAAAAACATCGAAGCGGGAGGAACGCGACATCCTAACCCATACCCTCGTCTTAGTTGACATTCCCTAGATTTGCAATAGCTTCTCCAACCCCAACCTCTGTGTGCCGCGATTGAACGTAGTATCTACATCTATTGCGTCGAATCACCTGGATCAATGCGTCCCATCTGCGGTCCCTGTCCTAAAACACAGCATCCATGCAGGTAACGTGACCGAAATGGTAGCTTTGCCTGATCCTGGCTGATGCTGATCCAGTGTGAGCGTAACAATGCAAGCTGAGAGAAAGTACGCGTACCGTCACAAGGACCGTCCCGGCTGATGGTTCAGATGCATCGTTTCTTTGTATTGCCTAGTAGGACGTGAGCTGTTACGACGTGGTCTACCATCACCAGAAAAAGACACACAGGCACTACTTCCTTCGGATTTGCTGCGCCTTGTTCATTGCGCGAGGTGTCCTTGTTCGGACTGGTGGGAGCAGCAGCTTTGGCAAATGATTTAGGCTGTAACGTTCGGTGAATCCCTGCATAAAAATCTGAAGAACAACGGACCTGTGGTTTTACAACGGGTTTCGCGACCGCTCGCTGAGATGATAGTTAGACACACCACATCCGTTCGTCTATCAATGAAGAGCACTCACTCGCACACGTTGACCTGCAGCCATCCATGAAGGTCTTTGGTGGGCAGTATTCGTTCTTGGTGGTGAGTGGGAATGAGATTGACGATCGGCAGGCCAACGCGACTTTTTGGAAAGTCGATCGGGTTTACGCAAAGGCAGATCCTTGTTACGATTCTTGATCTTCGTCTGTAGCCACTTTTTAGACATTGGCAGGCCCTGAGATGACTCGACAGGATCGAGATTTTCCTCTGGACGTGCCTCTGGAGGGGAGGTCATTGGTAAGGCATCTGTCGACTGTGGTATAGCATGAGATGAGCCAACTGGTGGCCCCTCGTCCTCACGAGGGTGGGCAGAGGATACAGGGGACGGTGGCTCCAGCAGCGTCAACATGGAAGCAAGAGGAGAAAGTAGTGATCACCAACCTCGTCATAGTCGAATAGAGGACCCGGCGTGCTGGATGGCAACTCGACCTATGCCATGATGAGAACTTGTTCCGAAGGAGAAAGAACAAACGCATACCTCGAGGAGGTCACTATCGCTGTCTTCGTTGTGTGGTTTGGACTCGAGTGGACTGGATTTACCAGGATTTTCCTGGTGTACACACACAATGAAGGAGTCAGCGCGACTCTTTCGGAAACAGAACGACAAAATCCTACCGGGATGGAGTCATGTGGTTCTTTGTTGTGGCCTTCCGACGTCGAAGGCTGCTTCTCTTGTTGTCCTACCTCGGGAGTGAATGCCTATGTAGTGTGTCAACGTGGAAGACGGATTGGCTTATCCAACATGCCAGCACTATGAATGCACAAATACCTACACGAAAAGGACCGTACAAGTCTGGAAGGATATTACTGAGATTATGGATGTCAATTTTCCCGTCATATCGTCCAGTCGCAAGATAGCTACTATCCGAGGAGAGAGCAATTGACTGTATGTCTTTGCTGTCCCCGATGACAGGGCCAACCTGAGTGAGAGTCGATGTGTCCAAGAACGAGATGGAACTCGATGCACAGGTGGCGATGAATTTGCCGTTGCCAGCCAGAACGATAGAGTAGGCGTTTCCGCCATTGAGAATATGCGATTCTGCAAGTTGGGACCCTGTGGACGCATCGAAAGCCCTGATTTTGTTGTCATCAGATGCAGCAAATAGTTGCCGCCCGTCGTTTGACCATGCAAGCGGAGTGATTATGAAAAGTAAGGGTACGATAGTCTTGATATTGATGAGCTTTTCACCACTGCGACTGTCGAAAAGGCGGATGGAGCCACGAAGGCAGGCGGTGGCAATGTGCTCGCCATTCGGGGAGAATTTGATTCCTGTGACACGATTGTCATGTTGGAGCGGGCCAACGAGTCTCTGACCTGTCGTTATATTCCAGACGCTCGCTTCATGGTCAGGGTCTCCAGTCCCAGTCGCAAACTTGGTCGAATCTGGGGAGATGTCCACTGCACACACCCAGGTTGTGCTCTCCACCTCGACGGCCTTTACCTGAATCTCTGCGTCCCACACGCTTGCGCCCTGATCAGTCCCGCACACTATCCAGTTGTGATCCCTCGACACAGAAATGGCCGAGGAGTACATTCCCGTTTGCCTTCCCACCTCTTGACCATCCGTAAGTCGCCATCGTCGAATCGCATCCCTACTCCCACCCAAAAGATGCATTCCGTCAGGGTGGAACGCGACTGCGTACACCTCATCAGAGCAACCGGTGTCAAGCACTATGGTAGTAGGGTCTTACCGTTTAATTGTCAGCATGCACGATCACTCCTCAAAACTGCTACGCACTGGTCCTTGTTGACGACACCCTCATGAATACGGTATACAGTCACGTCGGTTTCGAAGAGTGAAAGAACTTGAACGAAGTGTGTCGATTTGCTCGTGGTGCGTTTCCTTAGGTCCGTTCATGCAGACGCCTTGTGTCTTTGGCGCTTATTCTCATTCGGATCCCGGCGGCTAGGTTGCGACGCCCAGATAAGCACTGTCAAGGGCAGTCTGTGATAGGCTCGTGAGTACAATCCCCATTAGAGCAACTCGCGAAATACCGCAAAAAACATTCGTGCATCTCAGGACATTTTCGAAAGGAGGGGCTCATGCTCCGGAAGAATGTTCTCCATGACATGGAAGACGAATGTATGTCAGTTCACCACCGTACTCTCTATGTATTAGTAGGCCGGGCGTTCTCACGCTCGCTCCTATAAACCTCGGACAGGTGGGCGTCGCAGACGTACGTACGTGTCTCCTCGGGGCTCGAACGGTTCGGTTCCGCTCACACGCGTCTCGTGACTCTCGTTGACGCCAGCAATGGCTTTGGACGCTGAACAACAAGTTCCCTGGTCACCACAGGTAGACTGTATCACAGACATCTGTGTGGAAACCAGAGCGAAACGCCAGCGATTGCTCCCAAGTGCTATGCTGAGCTGTAGGAAGCAGATCCATATGCGAGCCAATGTGATCAAATGCGCGTGGTGCTCTCATACACGTCCCTCCAAATTACCTTGGAGGCGCCATATTTCGATATTCTGATGAACATACAAGATCGACAACCCAGTCTACGAACTCTCGTAGTACTTTGACCGCCGTCGAAGGCTGGCTCGAGCTGGCGGGCGTTTACGTGACCTTGGACCAGTACGCTTCCATCCTTCGCGACGGCGGCTTGGACAATCGACACTGACGAGCTGGCCGGATACGAGTACTCCCTGCGATCACTGATCCACGTCCTCTTGCTTGCACCGTACAATTCATTCTACGTCCTGCAAGCGGCAAAAACGGCCTACACCGCTGGTGACCTCGTGCTTTCGATCAAGATGTTCATTACGGTGGTTGACATGACCTACGGCGATAATCCCAATTCGTTCGTCGAATCAACACCTCGTGCTCCTCCCCGACCGCCTTTTGGCTGGGACGTTTATACGATCCGGTCGAGTTCTCCATTGTCGACAACATGGGAAAGGGTTCGTTCGTCGTCGGTCGTATGCCGCATCGAGTACACCCTCAACCAGCATGGCTGCATAGTTTACGGATCTCGCATGCGTGCCAGCACGGTCAAGTCGCAAACGCCAGTGGTTTGAACAACAGGGAGGGAAGATAGCCCCGAGAGGTCGTGCCAAGACGCACTCGCGGGGGTTGCTGACGATGTGCATATAGATTCGTGAATATTACGACGCTCGCCGGAGGCAGATGGAGTATCACTCACGAATCCGCCAACTGCTTGTTTTTTATACATTGCATACTCTCTGTTCGTCCCCTCATCATTTAACGCTACTATACGCGTTCTGACATGCTCAATCCATGATTCAAATTCAAAACTCGATCTCGTTGTGATATGTAGCAACAGCCGCTCTTCGACTCTTTACCCATTTGAATGGATATTATTTAGGTGGGACAGGGACTGCAAGAGGTCGTACTCGCTCCGAGTAGCCACCAGTTCGTGGAGGAGGGTGCACACATATGGTCTTTTGCACCCGGGGTGTACGAAATATAGGGTCAAGCTATCCTAAGCAGCTTAGCTCGGAGTCACGTAGTGGATGCTGTGACGGGACTCACTCGTTCAAGGGCCCAATCAGGTCGTCCAAGCTCACCCTGCCAGCGAGCGTCCAAGAGTCGATCGCCAAGAGTCGATCGCCATACGTCAGAATGTCAAGATCGATCGCACGCTCGGCACTCTGCCAACCAGCATCATGATCTCGATTTCCCTCACCAATTCCTTGGGATACAGCTTCGTATCAATCTAGCTACGTATCGCGAACGGTGATGAACAAGGATACGCAAGAAGGGATGACATGACAGAGACATAGCATGCAAGCACAGTTAGCAAACCGCGGTCGGTCAGTGACGTACATCGGTGCGGTCTCGTGCATGAAACTGGTGTCGATGACTGACAGCTAGGCAGCTTCGAATACCTCGCTGAGCAAGGATGTTAGGACGTCGAGGGGACGCATCGGGGTCTCAATGTCGGCGAATCCATCGTCGAGGTTCGAGCAGAGCGCAATGGCGACAGAATGCAACGACAAGGATGAGCCATCGTTCGACAACTCTGTCTCGAGATGTGTTGATGCGAGTAGCGTGGTAAACGGTCTCGGAATTCACGAGGTAAAAAGACGTCGGGAAATTCGTCTTGTCGTCGGGTTATCTGAATTTGAGCGGAGGTCGCGAGAGGAAAGGCATTCCCGGGTTTCGAGAGTTGACTGGGTTCTTTGTATACTCGAGATTCGAAAACATGACACGCGACGTGCGAGTGAGCCCTAATTTGCAAGAACAGTTCCCCCTTTTCGGCCACTTGACGTGTGTTCGAAAAGTATGGTCAGCGTTTGTATGCCAACATGATTGGCGACGCGCTCATGTCACGTTCACTCTACTGGTAGACATTCGCTCCGTCGGAATACGTGATCGTAGAGGCCTGCTGCCGCTCGACAGTGATATCGAACAAGACAGGCTGTTCCCAAGGGTACACACCAATGACGACGCCAAAGACAACTTCGATGACGGCGAACTGGGACGGGCCCATCGGCGATGTCTGATATCTCCTGGGCGTCGTCTCGATCGTGAAACAAGGCGAGGTATCCTGCAGCGTCGCTCGCCTCGCCTACTTCCGGGTGCGAACGAAACAGCGTATCGAATGCATCATCGACGGGCGCTTAAAGTGCGAGGCGTAAGTGTAGCGTCTCTTGGGAGGTGTCTCTACGAGTGTTGCACACACGGCAGCATAGTTGTTCGAATACATCGGGTCGCCAGAACGGGTCGTGCTTTAGAAGTGTCTCAGTGTGTGATGATCAGAGGGAGCAGAAGAGATTGTGAATATCCCTCCTTGTCATCGGTATCATCGCCAGCGATGGACACTGTGAGGAGGAGCTCGTCGATGTGTGATGATCGTGCCTCTCAATGAACGAGTCCATGTTCACAATCATCGGGCTCCCTCGGGTCTTGGGCGCTTGCCCTAAATAGTGCCTGGATCCCTGATGGACAGGAACATCGAAGCGGGAGGAATGCGACATCCTAGCACATACCCTGGTTTTCGTTGACGCTCTTTGGCTTTGCAAGAACTCGAATCAATTCTCCAACCATGACCTCCGCGTGTGCGACGACTTCCTCAGTGACCGTTGAGCGAATATCCTAGCAAGCTCAATCATGGACGAGCTTATCAGGACTCATACTAGTCCTGTGTGACACTAACTCAAGGAACCGCGTGATCGATGTCCGCATACTCACGATGGAACGTAGTATCTATATCTATTGCATCGGGTCACCTGGATCAATGCGTCCCATCTGCTGTACCTGACCTAGAACACAGCATCCATGCGGGTAACGTGAGCGAAATAGTAGCTTTGCCTGATTCTGGCTGGCGCTGATTCACTGTGAGTGTAGCAATGCAAGCTAAGGGAAAGTACGCGCACCGTCACATGGACCGTCCTGGCCGATGGTTGAGATGTATCGTTTACTTGATGTGCCTGGAAGGACGTGAGCTGACACGACGTGGTCTACCATCACCAGAAAAAGACACACAGGACTCGCTTCCTTTGAATCTGCTGCACATTGTCCATTGCGCGAGGTGTCCTTGTTCGGACTGGTGGGAATAGCAGCCTTGGCAGGTGATTTAGGCTGTAACGTCCGATGAGTCCCTGCATACAAACTCGAGGAATAACGAACCTGTGGTTTTACAACGGGTTTCGCGACCACTCGCTAAGATGATATGTTAGACACATCACATCCATTCGTCTATCAATGAAGAGCACTTACTCGTACACGTTGACCTGCAGCCATACTCGAAGGCCTCATATTAGCATTAGTTCTTGGCGGTGAGTGGGAATGAGATCGACGATCGACAGGCCAACGCGACTTTCTGGAGAGTTGATCGAGTTTATGCAAAGCCGGGTCCTTGTTACGCCTCTTGATTTTCGTCTGTAGCCACTTTGTAAACATTTCCAGGCCCTGAGATGACTTGACAGGATTGAGATTTTTCTCTGGATGTGCTGGAACGGAGATCACTGGTTGGGCATCTGACCACTGTGGTATGGCATGGGGTGAGCCAATCGGCGGTACCTCGTCCTCACGACGATGGGCAAAGGATGCCGGGGACGGTGGCTACAGTAGTGTCAACACGCAAGCAAGAGGGGAAAATGGTGATCACGAACCTCATCATAGTTGAACAGAGAACCCGGCGTGCTCGAAGGCAACTCGAGCTATGCCATTATGAGAGCTCATTTCGAGGGGGGAAAGAACAAACGGATACCTCGAGGAGATCATTATCGCTGTCTTCGTTGTGGATCTTGGACTTGAGTGGATTGGATTTCCCAGTATTTTCCTGGTGTACGTGCACAATGAAGGAGTCAGCGCGACTCTTTCGGTAACGGAAGAAGAAATCCTACCAGGGTGGAGTCAGATGGTCCTACCTCGGGACTGAATGTCTATGTAGTGTGTCAGCATGGAACACAGACTGGCTTATCCAACATGCCAGCACTATGAATGCAAAAATACCTACATGAAAAGGACCGTACAAGTCTGGAAGGATATTACTGAGATTATGGATCTCAATTTTGCCGTCATATCGTCCAGTCGCAAAATAGCTACTATTTGACGAGAGAGCAATCGACCGTATCCTTTCGCCGACCTCGACGACAGGGCCAACCTGAGTCAGAGTCGAAGTATCCAGGAACTGGATGGAATGATTTGCGTCGACAGCAAGGAATTTCCCGTTGCCGGCTAGAGCGATAGAATAGACACCGTCTTCATTGAGAATCTGCGATTTGGCAAGCTGGGATCCTGTGGACACATTGAAAGCCTTGACTTTGTTGTCGACAGATGCAGCGAATAGTTGCCGCCCGTCGTTTGACCATGCAAGTGGAGTGATTGCAGTGAATAACGGTGTGGTAGTCTTGATATTGATGAGTTCATCACCACTACGACTGTCGAAGAGGCGGATGGAGCCACGAAGGCAGGCGGTGGCGATGTGCTCGCCATTCGGGGAGAATTTGACTCCAGTGACATCGTTGTCGTGTTGGAGTGGGCCAACGAGTCTCTGACCTGTTGTTATGCTCCAGATGCTCGCTTCGTGGTCAGGGCCTCCAGTTCCAGTCGCAAACCTGGTCGAATCTGGAGAGATGTCGACTGCAACCACGTAAACACTGCCCTCCACGTCGATGGCCTTTCCCTGGAGCTCTGCGTCCCACACGCTTGCGCCTTGATCAGTTCCACACACTATCCACTTGTCATCCCTTGACACGGAAATGGCGCACAAGTCCATTTCCAGTCGCTTTCCCACCTCTTGACCGTCCGTGAGTCGCCATCGTCGAAT
>JBBPSC010000970.1:0-12525 GCA_038093395.1 Baorangia bicolor | reverse complement strand
CATCATGCTGATGGCTCCTTTGACCGCTTCAAGGCTCGTTTGGTCGCCCAAGGCTTCTCACAGCGCCCCGGATTCGAGTATATCGAGGTATTCGCGCCCACTGTGCGCCTCCCCACTCTCCGAGTGGTGCTTGCCCTAGCAGCCATTCACGACCTCCACTTGTGGTCTGTCGACGTCTCCAATGCCTACTTGAATGGCGAAATGGACTGTGATGTGTACATGGAGCAGCCCAAGGGCTTTGTTGAAGGGAACAAGAACGACACTGTCTGCTTGCTCCAGAAAGTGCTCTATGGCACCAAACAAGGCGGAAATCGCTGGAATCACAAGATGCGCACCACTCTCAAGTCCATGGGCTTCACCCAAACATACTCCGATGCCGCCCTCTATATTTATGTCCAAGGTGATGTCCGCATCCTCCTGCCTGTGTTTGTGGATGACATGACCTTTGCATCCAAATCTCTGGATCTCATCAAGGCCACAATCACTGATCTGCGCTCCCACTTCAAACTGTGCGATCTCGGCGCAACCACCGAGATTCTGGGCATCAAGATCACTCGAGACCGCTCCAAGCGCTCCCTCACCATCTCCCAGCCACAGTACTGCCTCAACATGCTCGCTCGCTTTGGCATGGCTGATTCCAAGCCCGTCAGCACTCCCATGGAACCAGGTCTCTGTCTCTCGACTGAGCAGAGTCCCAGGACAGCAGAGGGGCGCTCATCCATGAAATCTATCGACTATGGTGGTGCTATCGGCTCTCTGCAGTACCTCTCCTGCACCACTCACCCAGACATCACATATGCTGTTGGCCAGCTCGCCTCCTTCACTGCCAATCCAGGTGTTGCCCATTGGAGCGCTGTTAAGCACCTGTTTCGCTATATCAAGGGCACTACTCTGTTAAAACAGCGAGTAGCTGGAGTCCAGTGTAAGAGACTGAGGGAAGGCGAAGTACACTGGACTCGAACAAAGGTAGGACAAGTCAACATAAATAAACAATAACAGTGCGCCACAATGTGGCACAACTGGTAGGTCACCTGAAAGCGCACCAAGTGGTGCACAATCAATATAACTAACAACATGGTCAGAGGAGAGAGTGAAGCCAAATGACCATTCTGGTGGGGGTTCCTTAGACTGGGATATGGCAGTAATGTAAAAGTCAGTGCAAGCTGTTGCCAATGTACTAGTGAACACAGTGAGCTATGATCCATGGCATCAATCATGACAACATACCTCAATGAATTGATGCTTGCCGACCTGGATGATATCAGGGACACCTCCATAATAGGTGTGCTCGCCCTTGTAAACCTTGAAGTTGTGATGGTAATTAACCTCACATGCTGATTGTATATCAATGCATGATTGGGAACATGATATCAGGCAACTCACCTTCACAATACAAGTGAATAGAATAGACAGGCAGTGGGCCATTGCTAATGGTATACAAAACACATTGGCATTGTTCAGCATGTGAGGACATGACTGGCTTGAGCAAAATTGATCAAGGGGATATAGTGTACACCAAGCTGCATAGAATGAAGTTAGTGCTCAGTAGATAAGTAGCAAAGACTTGGTGTAATCAGAAGGTTGTATGAGATGAATGTCATTCTTGAGGGGGGAAATGCTGGCAAGAAAGAAGAGAAGTCAGTTGAGAGGAATGGTATGAAGAGTTGGATTGGCCACGATTGCCACCACAAGCTTCCCCAGATCCATGCTGGGGGAGGGTGGGAGGCAGTGCAGATAGCAGGAGGAATTCAACAAGTAAATTGGGCCGTTCACAAGGGTTGAATTGCTGCCTGAACTCAGCTACAACCATGCCACTGTGCTGCACATGTGATCCACACCTGAGCTGGAGTTTGGAGTTGGAGAGGGTTGGAAAAGTCAATTCAGCAATTTTTTGATGGAAAGGGTTTTTGAGCTTTTGAACTAGAGTGGGATCTCAGTCAAATAAATGGATAATTACCATTTATGGACTGTACATAGAAAGATACACAAATAAACATAAAATCTGAGTTTAAAAAAGTTCACACACTCCACACCACCATGGTCAAATCACTTTTACTTACTCAACAACAGGTCTTTTTCTTTTTTCTTAATACTGGCAACTCTGGTGAAGATATCTGCAAGAAAACTGGTCTCAGTCTTCCTACCATATATATTTATAATGTTGAAGAGCATTCCACACTTTAAAAGTTCATTGGAGATCATCCTTTCAAAATTTCTCCTACTAACATTTATTATGTCTAGCAATTTATTGCCACTGGAAGGGCAAAGAATGCTGTTCAAGTGACCAAACACCTTCCCAACATCACCCACCAACTTCCTTTCATTGATACAGTCCACCTTCACATGAAAAAGAGTAGTATAAAATTTGTAATCAAGTTCAAATACTTCCTTCTCAATCCAATTTCATAGAGCTAATCTACAATTTGCCTATGCTCATAAGGATTAGACTATATATGAATGGTAGAAGGTAGTATGGTCTAATAAGACCTATAGTTAATTATCTAGGGTCAAATGGAGGTAGAAAAATTCAAGTGAGGGACTAAATAAGAAGTTAATAGAAAAGACATTTATGTTTAAATGTTGATGTGGGATTGTATAGCTCTGCAGGGAGTTGGATATGCCACTACAACTGATTGTAGGATAGATGGGTGTCTCTCCCTTAGAGTTGGAAGAAGAAGCTGTTGAATATCCAATAATATTGTAGTCTCAATTTTCCTAACACCCTTCTTTAGTAGGATAATGACCTCCAGTACACCTGTGGGAGAGTGAAGGACTGGCTAGATGAGTGGTATTTTAGATATATAGTATGCCCTGTATAGTATTCAGACCTAAGCCCTGTGGAAAATCTCTGTGGAAATCTCAAAAGGAAGCAAATAGGATATAAAAATCCTTCAATAAGATTATAAGTTATAGTAAAAGAGTAAAAAAAAGTATTAGTTGAGGAGTGTCACAGACTAACTGAGTGCATGCCTAGAGGGGCTTGGACAGTATTTATAGCCAAAGAAGGGTATTCCAAGTACTAATAATACCCAAATACTCTTTCCATGGTAATACTGTTTTGGATTGACTATATCTTCATAGCTTGTAAACCGAATCATATGACCTAGGGAGCAATCCTGTAGCCAAGGGTATGTACTATTTATAACTTCACCAAAGCTAAGCAAAATTCCCACAGTGTTTGGCAGTGCACTTCATGCACTATTGTCAGGCTTAATACAGAAAGGGTTTTTGAGGACACTGTAGAAATCTGGGCATTGTATTTGATGGTTTCCTTTTGGTTTGGGATTCTATCAATATTAAAGATGATAATAGGCTCAGGTAGTTTTAAGAGTTCAAAATTTCTTAGGAATAAGAGCCAATGATCTATGAAGTTTCTAGTTGTTTCAGAATTGATAAACAGGTGAATTCTAATATTTCCTATAATGTTCAAATGATAAGAGTTTTCTGAAGCCTGCATCTTGCTGCTCACCACTAGATAGGGAACTTTGAATTTTATGTCAGTGGAAGTGGAAGCACAGAACTATCTCTTCCTTCCCAACAATCCACCTAAGGTGCCACAACTGGCATTTCATATGAATTTCCTGCATAATTTTGAGTCTGCATGGGGGCTTTTGTATGGGCACTATTTATTACACAGATGAGAAGTCATACAACAATGACTTGGCTGACCAAGAGGAAAAATTCCAGGTGGTATTCCCTGGTTTGATCAATCAAACCATACATCAAAATTTCTTCACCAATCTTCCCACCCTGCAAGCTGCCTGTTATATCCTTTCTGCAATCTGTAGTTCAATTTTGAGTGACCTAAGAAGGTTTGCCACTGCCCTAAGGAGCACCTATCACAAGGCAGAGTCATTATACCTAAAAATTGAACTTGGAAAGGTATATTATGAATACCATCTATGGACCCATACATTTGCACAAACTCATGCAAGATTGCACTTGTACTATACACTGTTATGGACACCACTAAAGACTTTGTACATTTACACTCAGACTACTACTTTGGACTTTAAAATTTTCAAACCTTTTGATAGTCATGTGGTCCCTGCACATAATTACAAAACCTTTGACTGTCATATGATCCAAAGCACATGACCATGGGAAAGATCAGGTGACAGAGTCTAGACTCTGCCCCTATCTCAAACACACTTCATTTAGATACATCAATAGCTTACAGCCCCTTGACTTCACTGTCCCACCAGTGCTAGTGAGTGCTGCAAGGCTCTTGTAACCTTGTGCACAATTGTCAGCCTGACACCTTAATTGGGAAGGGTTTACAACATACACTATGACTTTGGTCTTCAAATTTCTATCTTCAAAGTCATGTGATCCAATGCATGTAACTATGAAACAGTACACCTGATTTGATTTATAAAGTCACATGCACATCTCTACTATTCCATTGTAGAAATAACAATCCTAATCCAGGTAATTTAGCTAGGAGGAGGTGTGTGGATGCGGGAAGCAATAGACTTGTTTTCAAAGAGGGCTCAAGGTAGAAGTGTAATGCCAAAATCTATAGGCCCAAAGAAAAGGAAAGTCCAGAGTGGTAGTCCAAAGTAGAAACAATAGTTTGGTGGTTGGAGTGGTAGTCTGAAGGGAGTGAAAGGTAGTCCAAATATGATAATCCAGGGTAGAAGATAGTTGGTATGGTCTGGTCAGTAATGGGAGACAGTGAGAAAGGGTATACAACCATAGAAAAACAGAGGTTTTTACACTGTTTAGTAGTTATGCCTAATGCACAGCATGGTCTGTGTGCAGGCTCCTAAATGTATATAAAGATAGCACTTGATGACTAGGATTCCCTAGTCCAATCTCCTTGTCCTTGATGAGCTTCTTAGCTAAGAATTAAAGAGTTAGATTCCAATCTTTTTCTGTCCTTGAAAATAGCAATGATGGGGGTGGCATCCAAGAGCATTGTATTGTTTCCCATGCAATATATACATCACTGTATACTAAATCTCATCAGTCTTTTCCACAGCAATGTGCTTGATTAGTTGACTGATTAAATCCCTTGCTTACTCAACCCTTAGTAAACTTGAGCCAGATTTTACAACAATGTTAGAGTGATCATATTGTGCCCATAGCAATTAAGCTGTAGGACATTGATTGTTTACTTGTATGCAATCATCTCACAGTGTACACTGGCACTGGCAAGACAAGTAAAAGGTCAAGGAGCCACTAACTTTGTCAAACTACCTAAATGCTAAACTTTAAAAGATAATGATATGTCAATAGCCAGTTAATGACAAGTGGAAATGACTGAGGCCTTCAGCTGTTTACACTAGCCTTTTATATTGTATAATACTGCATGCAGACAAAGCTATGTTATATGATACAAAATATTAATATGGTAATTAATGATAAGGGTGTAACTAAGACAAAGCAAAAGTGAGGTTGTAGGTTGTAGATATTGATGAGTATTAATGCAGCATGTTTGAGATAGGGGCAGAGTCTAGACTCCATCACCTGATCTTTCCCATAGTCACATGCTTCAGGTCATGTAACAATTGAATATTTAAAATGGTGATATTTAAAGTAGTAGCAAGATAAGGTCTATATATGTTTGGTCAACCATGACTAAAGTTTTCATTGGTGCTCATTCAGATTATATACCTACTGACTATGTTTATGGTAGGTGCTTAAGGGTAGGCTAAGTAATACTTATGTCAAAGGATTAGAGACAATGACATTACCATATATTATAGCCTAGACTGTCTGTACTATGATATTATAGATAAGAGATAAGGATTTAGCCCTTTAGAGATGTGATCAGGTCTAGACCTTCTCATGGTCATGTGATCTTAGAAACAGAAAAAGATAAGATAAGATAGTATTACATGATGTGTTTCTCACATCACTCCTATTACCTTTTTTCTTGAGTTTACCTGCTTCTAGTGTGACCTTAGGGGCTTTTGCCTTTTTGGGTTGTTTCATGTGCCACTAAAAGGAGCTTGCAGACATACAGTTACATGCTACCTATATGGTTGTAACATTCAGATATCAGTGTTGTTGACAACCTCAAATCTAATAAAGACTTGGGTTAAATTACACTAGAGAGCTTGTTAAAGACAAGAGATTGGAAAAACCAACTAGAACTGGATGAGAGTTTGTTGTTGGGTTGGATTCAGTTTATATATCTACTGACTACATTTTAGGGCAGATGTTATGGAGACACTATACTTTTATGCTCCAACTACTACTTTGGACTTCGACTTTCAAACCTTTTGATAGTCACATGGCCTGAGCACATGATTACAAAACCTTCGACTGTCACGTGATCCAAAGCATGTGACCATGGGAAAGATCAGGTAACAGAGTCTAGACTCTGCCCCTATCTTAAATACACTTCATTACACATAGTCAATATTTATATCACTTGACATAACTTCTGCTTTTACTTGGTCACACCCTTATCAATGGTTACCATATATGTACTTCTTATCTGTACACAGCATGGTCTGTGTACATACTTGTAACAATATAAAAGGTTGGTGTAAACAGCTGAAGTCCTCAGTCATTTCCACTTGTTATCTGCTGCCTATTCATGCATTATTAGCCTTCATGGCTGTAGCATTGAGGGAGGATTGATTAAGCTAATGGCTCCTTGACTTCATTGTCCCACCAGTGCTGGTGTGTGCTGTGAGGTAGAAGTTCTTCGAGTGCACAATCATCTTGCCTATGCCTTAATTGGTACAGCTCGCAACAGCAAATAGAATAGATACTTTTGTCAAAGTATTAGAGGCAATGATGTCAGTGTGTTACAGTTTTTCTACTTCATCAGTCTACCTATCTTGTTGTTGCTCGATTAGTCACTTGCATGTGGTGTGCTAAGTCGGCTTCTATCTCTTCTGCTTCGTTAATCCTCCCCAACTCCTCCAATATTTCCATTACTTACCTGTTACCTTGATTTCCCCACTTGGACTTATCCTACTCCGCAGTCACCTCTCTTATGACAATGAGTTCTTCCATGTTCCATCCATTTCCATTTACTTAGTAAGCCTGGTCAATGCACACCACCCCTTTTTTTGACTATTTAAACCTATGTTGTACCACCTGTATTTTCCCATTCTTAAGTCACCTGGAAGTCAAGCTTCCCCTCCTAAGCCCTTGCCCTAGTCTTCAAGCATGACTCATCGTCAACGCTCTCCTCCTAGTCCAAGACCTAGCAACCCTAGGTGTCCTCGTACAAGTCCCAGTACTCCTGGGCACCCTCATCTCTCTCACTAGAAACACCCTTGTCCTTTGTATCTCGTTATCCCTGAAGCTCCTCAGATGTTGATCTCTTCGTGAGCATTGCCTGATGAGTATCCTTGTTGAACAAGACTCCTTTGATATGCTTTATGTAACAGACACTGGGTGAGTTGAAGGTAATGCCATCACTTGCACACCTTTAGGAATGAAAGGTGGTGCATGCAAAGCTGCCCTTGTTCCTTCAGTGCCCTTGGGAATGAAAAGTGGTAGGGGTTTTCACAGGGACCCAGGTCCCCCATTATTAGCTTCCAACATTTTCCTGATTGAAGACCACAATTAGTTGAACATGGAAGTAGTTGACTTATACACACAATTCTTGAACATGAAGTAAATACAGATATTCACTGAATGCCTGGCCAAATGTCTTGTGTTCAAGAACCTTCATTATGCCTTCACGGCAGTGGTCAAAATGTGGTCCATAGACCATGCCTTTGAACATCAAGGTGGTGCCATGGTTGGACTGCCAGCCAACAGACTCTTGGTGTAGTGCACAGAGGAGCTAGGAGATGATTAGGGGAGAAAGGGTGAGAAACTGAGGAAATCTCACTGCCATTGCTGAAAGGGCCAGCATTGGCATTGGGATGGTCTGGTAAGTGGTCTTGAACTGTGTCACAGGCAATATAGATTGTGTGTACCAAAACATCTAGTGAAACATTTTAAAACTGCTGTTTGCAAAGAAATGGGATACATTGCCCTACAGCACAAAATTAGTACACATCAGATCCACATGATAGCCACTTACCTCAGAATCATATTCATGAAGAAAAAAATGTTTGAGGTCCTCCTCATCAGTGATCAGTTTGATACATTGGTGTCTCCAAGTGTTCAACACATCTGGGTTAGTGTTGATCCGTGGATCCATGCAGATCAAATACTCTTGGGCATACAGCTAGAGATCTGCATGGGTACAGGTAACCCGCCATGGGTCATGAGTATGGGTATGCATGGGTATGGATATGGGTTGGCATGAGAGTACCCATGTACCTGAGTATCCATGACCCCTGTACCTGTACCTAAATATGGTAAGCTGGAGGCGTGAATTCACACTTGAGCAGTGCACATAGAGTGATATCCATATACAGTAAGTCGCAGCTTGCTTATCATCTTTTTCCAGCACTGTCATCCTCATCCTCATCCTCACCATTGCTGTCACCCTTGTCACCCTCACCATTGTCCTTGCCCATGGCCACTGGCATGCCCATGCCCATGCCCACACCCTCACCATCGCCCAGTTAGGTGGGAATGATGAAGCAACAGCACAATGTGCACGATATGTGCGCGTTGTGCTGTCACTCCTATCACCCTCACCCCCATCATTCCTCACCCTCACCCCACCCTTGCCCACCCTCTCTCAGTGACAGCACATTGTGAATACGAGTGCCAGTGCCAGTGCCCTCTCCCTCATCCTTTCTTGCCTACCTTCTCCCAGTGATGGCACACCATGTGTGCCATTGCCATTGCCTCTCCCTCACTCCCCCTTTATCAGCAATGGTGCAGCACACATGCCAGCATGTGCACACCCTCCATCCTCACCTCACCATCACCTGCTCCCAGCAATGGCACACTGCACATGCCAGCCTGAGTGCCATTGCCATTGCCTCTTCCTCACCTCTTCCTCACCCACCCTCTCTCTCCAGCAATGGCATGCCCATACATCACCCTCGCCCTTTCTCTCTCCCTCTCCTCTCCCCTTCCCTCTCCTCTCCTCACCCTCCCTTTGTCAACGATGTGCAGCGCATGTGCCAGCACACACACACTCTCTTGCACACACCCTCCACCCTTGTCCACCCTTGCCCACTTTCTTCCAGCGACAGTATGTGTATGGCATGCTGTTGCTGTTGCCTCTCCCTCTCCCTCCCTCTCTTGATGATGGTGCATGCATGCCATTGCACACATCCTCCACCCTCACCTCACCCTTGCCCACTCCCAGCGACAGTGCACCATGCGTGCCAGTGCTGCCACTATTGCCTCTCCATCATCTCCCTCTCTTGGTGGTGGCATAGCACATGTACCAGCACCAGCACCATCTCCCTGCAGACATGACGGATGGAAGCAGCATGCAAGCACATGTACACATGCAGACAGTAAGTCTGCATATGTATGTGCACTTGCTTGCTTCTCCCCCTCACCACCACTCATCCATGGGTCAACCTGTCATGGGTTGGTACCCATGGACCATGGGTATGGATACCGCACGGGTTGAGTACGGGTTGGAGGTCTGAGATCCATGGGTTTACCCGTGCAGATCCCTACATACAGCTCCATGAACTGGACAGCCTTTGTGCATGCTCCTGTGAGCCCTTTCCCGATCTATAAAATGACATTAGCTGAAGAGAAAAAAATGTATTTGGAATTTTAATGTACAAGATACTCTATATGGTTATTGAGCTCAACACTTGTAAATTTCATGTCAAACAAAGGATAATGCAAATAGAATGATTACCTACTACATCCCAGTCTCTTGCAAGCCATGTAAAAATTCTCTTTGAAGTTTGCTTTGAATGCATTGCATGACGCTGGGCCATAGAACCATCCAACTTCCTTTAGCATATCATTCACTGTGGCAGCACATGCAAGCCATATGACTTCTTGGATTGTGTTTTTGTAGGATGAGAGTGAAATCTTTGATCTGCGAAATCAGGCTGTGGGTGCACCTGAAATTCATTCACAATGGGCACCAGTGACTTGGCTAGAGTGGCAAAAGCTGGTAGAAGTGCTTGAGGGATGTGGCTAGGAATAGATTGATTCAGCAAACATGTGAAGCCTGTTTTAAAAAAAGAGGTTGAATCCACATCATATGCCAAGCCAAAAAATTACCCGGATCATGGCTGCAGCTGCTTGGATCCACTCACATGCCACCAGATGTTTTCCTTAATAACATTGTATTCAACAAAGGTATGTTGGACCTTGTGTTTGTTGATGTTGATAATAGATCATGTGTATAAAGTCTTCATTCCATTCTCCTCTACTCATGGATAAACATATAGTGATCTTGTTTGAAAAGATTGAAGTTGATCTAAGAAGGAGCACTCTTTTAGATGCCATATCAAATCAAAAGTTGAAATCATGAATATTGAAGTGGATAAGGTTTCCCAAGCAAAGAACAAGAATGTAAAAAAGAGAATGTGAGTAATTAGGATGCAATCACTTCTTTTACCTCCATCCCTCCACTAAACATGTGACACCCACCTCCCCTATCTTGCCCAATCATATGCTGCCCAAAGGGAAGAAAATAAAGCAGGTCAAGCAGGTCACTCCTACTGCAAAGAAAAAAGAAAAAGCAAATGTATCTGGCCACATTTGCTCTTGGCACTTTTATTATTCTTGACCTTACTGCTTACCAGAAGTGGTTGGATATGGGCTGCTGCTCCATTGAATGTTACATCCTTGAATTTCCCCCCTAAAGCAGCCTCTAAGTGATGGAGGTAGACAATAAGCACATTGGCTTTATAATTTGACCATCTTGCCCTAGGAGCTGAGAATTAACTTTTCTTTGCCATAATACTTGATGCTTGAGTGAGAATCTGGACAAGATTGATGAGCTGTGTATAGACAAGCTTATGGTGTACATCAACCTATTTATGATAAAAATTAGTTGATGGTATTATTATATGAGTGGGGGGATCACAAAGTAGATTCTCCAGCTTTTAGTCTCTGCTGCAAAGATGGTTTCTGCCATAGGTCAGATAAAATAAAATAATTGTTAACAAATACATTATCAAATGGCTCTAACACTATGAGCTAACCCTGTCTATTTTCTATCAAATGTTATCTAAGAGACCTAAATCTATGAGGAGGTCCTAAAGCAGCTAGAATAACTCTAAAGGGATGACTGGGCTCAGACAGATATATACACTCATCCTATCTTTGAATCCTCTTGATTTTTATTATTATCCATCACCACCACCACCAGCCCCATATCTTTAATGTGCCTGTGCCCCAATACCCTGATGGACAGGAGGTGATTCCTGTGCAATTGACACTATTAGAATTCATACAAGAAGGGACAAGACATTATATTCAGATGAAAGATGGGACTCAGGAGGAGGAATTGAAGTTTTTAAAATTTATTCTAGCAGGTTGCCAGGTCTTGGATTTGGGGGGATCAATGAAGCATTATATTGAATGTGACCCAAGGCCAGGGTGATATTGGATAGATTAAGGCAACTTGAAATTATGACTCCTTGATCAAAACAACTAAAATTCTACCTATTTCATGGTGCTCAGTGTTTGTGTTATGGGTCTAATATTTTCCTTCTTATCTTATCTCTTGATCTTATCTTATCATGTCATGTGATCTAATCAGATCTAATCATCTAACTATCATAAACACCTTATCTAACCTTTTGGACTTAGAAACTTTTTGCAACACAAGAATACTTACTTCTAATGCATCTACAATCCACTTTCACCTGGCACTGTTTCACCCTTTCACTCATCACAGTGCAGGCTATCCTTTCATTTCTACATGCATTGTATGCATGCCTATGCTTCTCCTTCCATTCTGCCACATCCTCATGTATGCATCATGTTTACCTTTTTTCATTCCATAGCTATATAATGCTATGCTGCCACACCATGTTTCATGCATATGTTCCCCTATATCATAGATTAGACGTACACAAGTATACACACCCATGTAGTATATAAGCTTGCAATTAGTGGCCAGAGAACTCCAGTCTAGTTCTCTTGGTCTTTCCCCCAAAAGATCAAAGTAGTCTCTAAGCCTCCTCATCACTTTCTTTCCAAGTCTAACTGTTTTAGTGCAATCTTTGGGCATTATACTTTCTGGGTTGTTTCAGTTTAAGCTATACCCTCATTTAGAGATACCCTGATATTGAACAATCAGATCACTTTCATTATATATAATAACTGGATATGTAAGTGGGTGCATTGCCTAACTTATTTTTTATTAATGTATTATATTAATATAGAACAATCCCTTATACATTTCTCCTATGTATAATGGCTACTGAAACCATATGAGTTGCAAAAGGGTGTGGAATGCAACAACCTAAACCTAGAACATAAAAAACATGGAGGGAACATAAAATGTGGAGGAGCATAAAGAGGAATATGAAACAACCCAAAAGTCCTTGAGACCTAGGTTGCACTAGAAAGCCTAAACAAGAGAGAGAATGTAACTAAGAGCCTACTCTGATCTTTTGGGGAAAAGACCAAGAGAACTAAACTGGAGTTCTCTGGCCGTGCATTCAAGGCTTATATACTACAACAGGTATTTGTCCATGTATACGCTGTATCTACGAT
>JBBPSC010000969.1:0-12532 GCA_038093395.1 Baorangia bicolor | reverse complement strand
GAACCCCGTTTGTGTAATCTGGTAAAAATGCCCCGATGAGCTCCTCTGGCATTATCTTGTGGAGCATCTAGTTCGGGTTCAACTACGGTACAGTCTCCAGGTAAGGATATACCCGAATATAGACAGCGATCTTGTCGTCGACTTTGCATTCTGATGATTAAGCGTTGAGGACGATGGTGTTTGTGAGCGACAAAAAGGAGTTCAAACTCCGTCAAACACATCTTCCGTAGGGACCATTCGAGAGGATTTTTGCAGTCTCCTTGCTATGGCGGATTGGAACGATCTTGGCTACGAGCGACGTTGCTACATTCAACACTGGATATCCCGACCGCGTGCGTCGTACTACCGCACTACTCGGATAAACTGAAGATTTGTTCTGCGCTCATCTACGCTGACCTCCTCTTGCTTCTCATTCGTTGGGTACGCTATCAACATATCGAATGCTCCAAATCGTGTCAGGTACTTTGGGACTTTCTTGATCGTTATTGGGAGTTATGCTTCGTTCCCTGGTGTTGTTGCATGGTATGTATCCGTCTCCATGTTCGAACCACGACCACCAAACACATTGAGCAGGCTCGGCAATAACCTCGCTGGTCAACATAAACGGGCTGTAAGTATGGCGTTAGATATCGGTCTCGGGAACTTTAGTGGAGCCATCGCGGCGAACATCCATCAATCGCAGGGCTCGCCACGAGACATCAGGCTTGGGCGTAAGTCATGTTCCTTCCTCATCCCCCCCACCTTCATGGTCGCCGACGCATTCTCTTCCCCGATATTGCGTGGACGGCTCGGAGATAATGTTCGTCGGCATCGGATCGATCTTCGTTCCCGTCTTGGTTCTTTCGTAGCAGCGCATCAACGACGCGAGAGACGAAGCGCCGCAGCAACGCATCGAGCGAGGGGGAAAGTTCCATTGACGATTCAGGAATTGAGGAGACTTGGGTGACCGTGCGCCTGATTTCAGGTATACATTATGATGTGAACGAATGCACGAATGCACGGACGTGACGTCGTACGAGGTCATTTCTTTCATGTTGTACTGTGTCAGCATCAGTCATAACCTGTCTCAGAGGTATCATACGTCTGGTACGGGCCCGGGGCGAAATTAGTTGTGGGGCTCAGGCCGAGGAAACGGTCCGAACCTCACTGTTTGACAAGAACGGAGCTGTGTACCCCATCTCACTTGCGAGTGTCTCGGACTGTGCTGGCAGTGATCCTGATCCGGTGCACATCATTTTTGATCCGGATCGGACGCTGTAGATCTCATTTATTCCCGTATACATAACGACCTCGTTCGTCTACCACGGTAGTATATCACACTTTTAGGCTCTCGAGCATCACTGCGCAGACATACATAGTTAATTAGTCACATCCAACGCAATACCACAAGGAATGAAATGTATCCGAATGCGCACAGGCCGGAAAACAAGGTAAGCCAACAGATGATTGTACGAAGGGGCACTACTTGCCCAAGGATCGGCCGGTCACTCTCGAGATGGAACGTTCGAACACTTTTGGAATTGAGTTATCTAGGGGAACAGGCAACTTGAATGTGCCTGCTTTGCGCACTCTGGATGGTCTTTGCACTGAAACTAGGTGAGGACGAAATGTAACTGAGCTAACTTCGGAACATGCGATGAGCCAAGTACTATTGAGACAGGGATTGGGTTAGTCACCTACAAGTCGCCTTGCAGACTCGGATACGGCGACGCACTTTCAGCAGTTGTACTCGACGCTGAAGATACGGCTAGGTCAGTGCCAGAGAAATTGAGGTGTGGTAGGTTATGACTCATGATGGTGGCATTGTTTCCGGGTGAGCAATCCATCGAATACTGCGGAGCATTGGAGTACCGTCCACCATGGAGACTACGAACCCCGAGTTAACCTGCTTTTTATGAGTTCGTTTGCCATCGAGTTGCTTTCAGCACATCAAAAAAAAAATTCTTGGGGGAACTCAGCGGAAAAGCACCCGTGGACAAGACTCATGTACTGCGTGATAAGCAAATTCTATTTACTGAAACCTGGTTAAATTTGTCCTGCACGAGTGACTAACATCTCCTCAAGCATTATGACATGACGTGTAGTTCAGGGGCATGTACCTGGTGATTTGAAAGCTGCCAGTCGACACGAACGATATCAGGATTTTGAGGAGAATTGAACATCTTGTCCGGTAGGTAACAATGGATACCTGAAGCGCTGACATGACATTTCATTCTAGTCATCAGGACAAGCGGCCGAAGTACTGAGCAGTTCAAACTCCGCCGAGCTGTCCGCCAGACTGTCTGCGCGGGTGTTCTCCTGCCTCCCTACGGGACCGTTCAAGAAAATGAACCCGCCACCGCATCTGTCCGTTCTCCACCAAATGAGTCCGCTCTCAAATTGTCCCCGCGAAAAGGTCCGTCCGAGACTCCAACGCCTCCCGTGGATCGCGTCTCGAGCAGCCACATACCCTACGAAGACGGTAACTACCATACAGTCGACCGATATCCAAGAACAAGAGATCGCCGCGCGAACTCGGTAAATCCGTTTGTTTTGTTTGCGGGGCTTTCGATGAGGGGATGACGCCCATCACAAACAACGCGAATTTGCTGTTTACGCGACCTGTGCAGGCGGGAGTGGGGGATCGGAGTCTTACTCGTCATCTCACGAAGTTCTTCTTCGACAGGTAGCCAGGATGATCAAGCGTACTAGGTCTTGGCGTTAAGAGAGCAGACGTTGCTGTGGGTGGGTCTTGGTGTAAGACCACCGTCTTGATCGTCTTTCATCCTGACTTGGGT
The DNA here is from genome assembly GCA_038093395.1 of Baorangia bicolor. NCBI lineage: Eukaryota > Fungi > Basidiomycota > Agaricomycetes > Boletales > Boletaceae > Baorangia > Baorangia bicolor. The sequence goes on along the minus strand of JBBPSC010000969.1, from coordinate 9,755 downwards.
CTTCTCGGAACGATGTTGGAACAATCCTTGAACACGTCACATCAGCCTCCTGGCCCTGATGTTCTCCTGATTCCACTATCTATCTGGCTCTCGGGCTTACAATTTTCGGTCGGTCTTGGCCCACTCAACGCCGCGCCACGCTTCCTGCTTATCACAGTTCAGATCACTCTTGGTAGAAGCAACCGTGATTCTCTGCATCACTTCCGCAGCTCTTCCATTAACCCGAGGTGGCGGTAGATGAGCGTGAGTTTTTTGGTATTGGTGGGGAGGCACTGCTGATTCTCGTCATCTATCAAATTCTTGGTTACTGGCCCATTACCCCAAATTTACCGGTAGGTTGACGTGGATGACGCAAGGGTATTACCCCGGAGGCATCCCACGATAAAATGGTTCATTGGTCTTCAGCTTGGGTGCACATTGACGGAGCCAAGATATACAGTAATCCCACTGGTAAGTATCCCGGGCTGAGTGCGGGTGTGAAATGAGAGCTGATTAGGATCGACGTTCAAATGAGCGACAACGAGGCATTCGGCATCTGTTCAAGTGGCGCCTTGAAATGAACGAATGGTAGAAATGTGGCGTTGACCTCAGTGATGCAACCTTGCTGCCACAGCTTCAGGGCTTCTTTTCCTCGCCACGGGGGGTGGTATGATCGTGATCCTACATCAAACCCACGATACAGTCTTTTGACCGCAATCACCCAGTGCTGTATGAACAATGATGTTGTTCTTTGCGCACCAACGAAGAAGCTCTCGCATTGCCTTCCGTCACTATGTCACCCCCATCCAGTATCGTGTAATTGCCGAACGTCGTGGAATCATAGATCACTCTTTGTTTCAAACGAGTCTTGAAGCAAATAGTTTATATGCCGGGTGGAAGATATAAGGGGAACCCAAGACCAATCTACTGGAAACCTCCCCTCCTCGACTCTCGAACTTTGCTTATTGTCAAAGAGTCAAACACCGCTGTTTCTCTTGCGCATGTCATGTCCTCCGATTTGCAGTCTGCTTTGGAGTTTATCCAGATGAATAACTATGTGTTCCGTATGGTCGCTCATAACTTCGGTCAATGATTAATCTTATGGACAAATGCAGTTATTGTTGTCACTGCTGTCGTATATGATTATCGTGAGTGATCTTTCGTGCACGCTATCCCCCCCAATTTGAAATGACGATTGCGATCCTACCCCGCAGTCCTCACTTTTTCGAGAGAGGTATGTTATTCCGCTCTCCACGTCTTCTTTGTTGGGTGACAATATTAAAAGGTAGACTATGTTTGGGTAATGAACCAACAATTATCAAACAAGCACCAAGTCCCTGACGCTCCGACAGCGAAAACCCTGGACCTGGGTCTCTACAATGTTTGTTCTAGTGTGTATTGGCCACTTCATCGCACATATTCCAAATTGACAGTTCCATAGGTCCGGTATGTCGGTCTTTGTTGGACTATGTACGTCTGTAGTTCCTGTGATGTATATCAAATTACACAGCTAACAATGGATCCGTGCTCAAGTCTTGCTGGTCTCGGTATGTTCAAAGTTGAATCGGTAATTGAGCTGATCAGACACGTTCACAGGTGGTAGTACCTTTATCCCCAGTATCACAGTCAGTTTTTCTTGTTTCGCAGCTTATTCTGTCATTAATGATTATCTTCTGGACCGTGGTAGGCGTATGCATCCAAACTCCGATTGCAAACTCTGCTGACAACAGATCCATAGGTGTAAGCCCATCTATTTACTGCCCTCCACAATATCAGCATGAGACGTGGATATTCTAAAGGCACGATAATATCTCTGGTACCTGACTGGGAGTTCCCAGTGTTTCTTAATGCTGCTGATCGTGAGTTACTGTACCACCTCATTCCATTCCTCAATCGTGATTTGATTTATAGTTGTGATGATCCTTCGGGTGTATGCAATGTGGAATCTATCCAAAAGAATCCTTTGTGTCCTTCTGTTCATTTGGGTGCCACAGATTATTCTTTCCTTCGTTTTACTAGGTATCTACTTCAATCCTGATACTTACCCTTCAGGTATGTCTCGAGCTAAACTGCATGCAATCTCACGCAAGTGACCCTTCATCTCCTGCCACCACTTTCTCCAGTCACAATTGTACAAGTTCTTGATCACTCTCTTTGCAATACTAATACCACCTCATTGATCAACACACTTTACGTGTATGATCATATCCCGCGATTTGTTCTCGGTGCTGTACTTCTAGTTCTCGCTGTCATCCAAACCTTGAAGCCGTCGGTTGAGGTGTACAAAGCGACCAAGCAGTGGCAACTCAACCGGTACATGCAACTACTCGTGAGTGATGGAATTCTGTATTTCCTCGTGTACGTCACCGTTTCCTCCCTCCGAGTCCCCCGTTCCTATCACCCATTACATTCTCCTACCTATCTTACTCTCGAATACGCGCAAAAAACTAACCACTCGGATGGTATTTCCCCCGAACTTCTAGGAACATACTTTTCAATATTAGTAATTTGCTCGACAGCGGATCTACTGGTACAATAAACAGCACTTTGGCGTTCTTTCTGGTCTCAGTTTCTCGTATAACCATGTGCCTCGCCATGCCTCGGTTCATCATCGGCGTGCGAGAGCTGTATGACCGTGACCTCCGTGGCCACTGGCAGGGGATCGACACCGGATTCGGTGTGTTGTCGCAAACCATTACCAGTCAAAACGCGACCATGTCTGCGATTTTGTTTGCGGATGTCAGCCCGGGGCAGGGTCAGATCGTGGAAGAGGACGCGGACGAATCGGAGGCGAGTCGACTCGAGGTGTTGGGAGATCGTACGCATCAGGTTTGAACGAGGATTCCGGGATCGGGACCGGAGATGAGCACAAGCGCTGGGTCATTGATTATGGACAGTAGAGAATCGTGGTACTTCGAAAGGTGATTCGGATATTCATTCAATTTATCTATGTCTTGCCCCGAGCTCCATGTATCTCTCAATGTAGGAATCTTTTCGAAGGGACACCTCCTCTGCCCGTGTTTGTTCACATTCGTCGGGGGCTACTACAGCGTGTAGGACACAGCTAAAGGCAACCGATACCAAGGATATGGGTGAGTGTCACGACCGCAACGTCACGGAGGCATGAACACAGGCATTTGATGGTCTTCCTGTTCCCTGCACGCGCAGCATCAATCCATCGGTCCATGTGCTCGAACCGTGTCACGTTCATTCGTCGTGCAGTTGGCAAGGTTGCCTTTCGACGCAGTGTCGCAATCAAGCCAGTGATGACGCAACGCTTTAGTAACGTCAAAACTGAGAGGGGCAATACCAAAGATGATTTCAAGTTGGAGCTTCGCACAGATTAGTGATCCGGGCAATGGCCACAGCCAACGTCAGCCTCGCAGTAACAGAAATGGCTTGGCATGATCCAAGAAAGCGACGCCAACATGCACAGACGAGACACATAATCTGCCCCCGCCGTTGACGAGTCTGGTTGGCGTAATTTGGCGAAAATGCTAGGATGAGCTTGTCTGGCATTACCTTGTTGGATATCCAGTTCGGGCTCAAAGAGGGTACAGTTCCCAGGTAAGGATATCCCTGAGCATGGACAGTGATCTTCTTGTCGGCTCTGCCGCAGGGCACGGGATACCTATTGTCAGATGATGGAACATGCTGAAATTTGATTATCTGATGAGACCGACCTGGTATGTGAAAAACGGTGCACAAATCTGACTGAGTTGACTCCGGAACATGCGATGAGCCCAAGTACTCTGTAGTCGATGTCCTGAATTCACTGAGACAGGGATTGGGTTAGTCGGCTACCAGTCATCTGGGGCACCATTATTGCACTCGGACACGGCGAGGCTCTTTCAGCAGCGGTATTCGATGCTGAAGCTACAACTGGGCCAGCGCCAGGGGAATTGAGGCATGGTGTTGATTAGTAGTTTGTGACTCACGGTGGTGGCATTGTTTCCGACCAATGAATATTGCGGACCATTTGAGTGCCATTCACCATGGTGGAGACTACGAACCCCTAATAAGACTATTTTTGTGGGTTTGTTCATGATTGAGTTGCCGCACAAAAAATTCGGGAATTCAGTTGCAAAGCGCCCGCGAACCACGCTCTTGCACCGCGTAACAAGCAATTTGTATTCACTGAAACATAGTTAGATTTGTCCTGCACGAGCGAGTGGCACCAGTCGACACGAACAGTGTAAGGATCCCGAGGAGAATTGGATATCTATCCGGCAGGTAATAATTAACAGCTGAAGCACTGAAATGTCATTTCCTTCTTGTGATTAAGTACATCCTGTCTGTCGATGAAGCCGGAAAGATGACAACTCGAGCACAGGGTCAACACGAGGATGCGTAGAGAGGCATGTACAGGATGTAAAAACGCACTTGCGACAATCAAATGCGATAGAGAATTGCGCGATTTCCATCTCTACCCAGGTCTCCCACTATTTCTGACGATGTTCCCAGAGCTTGGTACAAACATGCCCACGGCACCCTCTCCAACATTTGGTGTCCACATGCATCGACGCGGACAGCATCATCCTCTGGGAAGTCATCTGGATAGACGCCGCAGTGGTACTGGTGTTGTGCGGCCTGCATGGACTCGTGGTTTTGCTTTGAGAGCAAGTCGTTTTCCGAGTCGAACGTCACTTGCAGCTGAAGCGCCAACTCCATACCAGGATCCACCCCGTCCCCGCTATCGAAAAGGTCTTTGCGTTCTCCAGTTGAACGGGAAGATTGGGTCAACCTTGACTGAGCACGATGAGAGCACGATGAGTGGTCTTCGCCACCGATGGCTTGGAAGACTGTGCACGTTTAGCTTTCGTCTTTTCTTCCTCTAGTTGGGCTTCGACACTTCTCTCCGATCGCTGCTTCTCCCTTTTCAGACCGCCATCGTCGCGGGCGAGATCCACTTGTCCCGCCGTCAACGCGAGGAGCGTTAAACGGACGCGATAAGAGATTCCTCCCCTACGCAAAAATTATGAGAACTAGCCCTGAGAACAAATACATATCCAGCGCAACTTTCGAGCAGCTTTGCCTGCCAGTCGAGATTACCTTGGGCAAGGCGAAGAATACGTCACACACTCGTTGTGCGATCTCCGGAAGAGATGTGCTGAAGGCCAAGGCTTGCGACTCGTTCGTGCTCTGATGTTGATCGTGAGTTAAACAGGACGAAGAGGTCTTGTGCAGATGTTTGCGGCCGCTAGCATGCGATGAATCTGAATAGCGAGTGATGAGGATAGCTGCTGATGAACTAAAAGCGCGTAGATGTTTGGTGTCGCCTTATCAGTGCAGGGAACAATGGGAAAGTTGTGCGGACCACACACGCCAACAAACTTGCGATGGGATCAGAGCTTGGTGAACCGTAGTCCGTGGCCACGAGTTTGAGCGATATTTCGAATAGAGGGATACGATACACATCTTCGACTTCCAAGTGGACGTCACAGGGCCATTCGCGACAGATTGCAAGGGCGTTCTGGACGGAACAAGAGAATTAGTGGATTGACCCTGAAAAAAAGTTATACGTACCTCGACCATCTCCCTCGAACATAGCAACGTGAGGATCTTGGACAAATCATAAGACAGGGTCACTCCCCTCTGCTGCAAAAACAAGCCTTGCAAAGTTTAGTCGGAGCGATAGGACACACGCCTACGTCGTCGAGGATGGAAAGCAGTTCAAACTCCGGTTCTTAGAGTCTCTTCGTTGCATATGGGGCTGCGAGTACGACGTTGTGTACTCGTCCTTCCAAAGGTCGTCCCGACATCTAGCTCGGACGACATCCCGACTACTCCAGACACCACGCGAGCATTCGTTTGAACAGTCTCCATCCCCCGTTTCACCCTGTACGTGCCCACTCCCGCTCACAATCTCACGAAGGTCTTCTTCGACAGGTAGCCAGGCTAGTCAAGAGTAGGTTTTCGCCCGCGCTTCCGTTGTTTGTCTGTGCATCTGGGCTCACTCAGCTAGGAGGCCTGCCAGAGGCACAGCTGTTGAGTTCGATGTTTATGCTTCACTGCCGCATTTCGTGCTATTGGGCTAGGGTCGAGCTTATTCGTTGCCCAGCAGTCTGGGTTGCGGACACCGATAACTGGGTAGAGGGGGTGGGGGTGGGTTGGATCATGAAGTAGACGGGTGAGTAGGCCCCATCGCCTCCACCGATTCCTTCGATCTTCCTTGTTTTCGCGCACGTTGGTTTTTAGCGTCGTTTTGACCGTAACTTGCTCATCCCATCGTGACATGCGACTGTATTCGCAAGGACAGATCCCCCCTTTTGCGTTATGGCAATCGATACGCCCCATCGCATCGATAACTGCATTCCCCGTTCCGTCTGTCGTAATCCTTCCTGATGGAGTATGGTGTTTCGGAACGCGACTCAGAAGCATTTAAACATGCTTCGTGTTCGCAGCTGAATGGTGTACGTACAAATAATCCAGCTGCTTCGAAGGAAAAACATCAGGTGTATCTACGAATCGTGCCAAGTCCCAGGTGATAAAGGATCATCGGCGCAGAAATTAGATGAAATGCGCAAGGATTATGGCACGATCCCAGAAATGTGCAATCCAGAGCTTCTGGTTATTGTAAAATCCCAGAGCATTATAATCTAGTTGTACATAAAGCTTGGATGTGCGAAATGCCTGGCCATTTTCTCTACCAAACAGAATGCCTTTGTGCACAACTCGTCATACGACCGTACAATTGTAATCCTTTGTATTTTACATAAATCGAATCTGTTCACTGTTGGCCAAGGCAGTCACCAAACCACAAAGTATTAGTGCGCAAACGGGTGGGGCTCGGGTGAGACGAACTGGGCGCAAGTACTTAGGTGCCGCGCGAGCGCAAACATGGGTAGACAGAGGGTCGGTTTGAAACTGCGTCAATGTCACTGATGGGGTTGACAAGGCTCAAAATGGTACGTCAACAAGACCTACAAGAATATATACAACCAGGAGCGTCATCTATGAATCGAATTCGAGCCCTAGTCTACCATCATTGCATGCTACTGGCCCTTGACATCCTGGAAAATAGTAACATTCCGAGTCATCAATCACCCAACCGTGACTGAAAGGAGGTAAAATGAAACGCACATCGTCACAATCATCGAAGTCGCTCTCAGAAAGTAGCCGTCCATCGAGAATTCTCCCCATATGCGTCAGTGCAAAGCGCATGCCTTTCCTGTGGAGGCCCATCAATGTCCTCAGGGAAACCATGGGAGTACTTTGGAACGTGTGTACGCTCTGCAAGCGCCTTGGTCGATTCCTCGGTGAAATGAACCCGTCGCACCCAACCTCAATATTTTCTTCGCCTTGCAGGTCCCTTGTATACACGCAAAGGAAACGACACAACCGGATGTACGTCTCGTGGTCCTTCAGGTATAGTTGCCCAGCAAACACGTTCAACTGATCCATAAGAGGCCAAGGGGGGGTCCATTCAGTGGGGACCGTGGGGATGCTGTACAAGGTGAGGTCGTCGCATGGTTTCATGGATTTGGTGATGCGGGGTGTGTACAGATGGACGTGAACGTTGTCGCTCGACCTGATAAACGGTATCAAGTGGTTGGCTTCGTAAGGGCTCAAAATGACAAGCACTTCTTCGTCGCGAGCTGTTTTCCCGGAAACAACCCACTGGACAGGGCGCAAGTACTCGTCTAACTTTCCCGATAACGTCACGGTTTTCTGAAAGTCATTCGTTGTCAACACAAGTGGACTCCAAATGTGCGCCTCGTCGATAGCTGCGGAAGTCGCATCGAGTGTCTCGAAAGCTGGACGCAGGGCTTTGGTATTTGTAGGAACGATGCCTGTCTTTACAAAAGCAATGACATCTTGATGGATCGAATGGCTCGCTGGTGGCACCCTCGGGGGGCGTTCCACTTGTCGTTCGCATTCAGCCTCATGAACGACCTCTCGCTCTTGTTCTTCATCCATGCTCACATCGCGGAGGGACAAAACCCCGAGCTCGATGCAACGTTTCCGAATGTCCGAAGCAGACAGCAAGGCAGGGTTGGAAGTATTGTGGGGCCCATAGAGATCTTCCAACCTCTTGGCTTCTGGCTGGAGCCACTTGTCCGATAGCGCTTTCGGGGACAGTTGGTCTCTGCTGAAGCTGGTCCAGGCGGCATATCGGGATGTATGGTCCATCCCTTGTTGTGCCCAATGAGGCGCCCGCTGATGAATGTCGTCGCATGTCTCACGTATAGCCCACTGTAGGATGTCCATGCTGTCGATGACGTCCAAAGAGTCCTTGTCTTTGCCGGCCACAGAGCGGATGCGCCGATCAACTTCGAGTGGTGCGAAAAACATGATCGAATGACCATGACCGAGCTTCCGCATCCGCATGCAACCTGCAAATAGTCAGATTAATGGAATGAAATGGCGTAAGCTGTACATGCCTTGAACCAAACGATCTTTGGTGACTTTGGGGCCCAGTGTGACGGCAGCGCGGTATCCATTTGGGAATTTGATGTCGGTACCACGTGTATGAGCATCATCGAGGTATACGACGCATTGGTCTAACTGCTGCGCGAATGGTGACGATAGCAGGAGCTGTGTACTTCCGTCTCGTGTGCGCACTATCAACTCATCGTCCTCATTGAAATAGATGGCGGCAGAAGCATCTGGGCTGATGTCTAGCCATGCTTCAGCCAACTCATGGTTTTGAAGATCGAGCATTTGAGCACCGACATCCAATAGGACACGGATATCGGGCTTCTGGGCAACCAAGGTATTGAGGAATTCGTGTGTGGTTCTTCGCTCGCCGTTCTTTTGGGTCATGCATCTATAGTGCTTGTTCTCCGGCTGTAGAAGATATGATAGAACCTTCGCATTGGTCCCTCGTTGATGATCGGGGTCGCGTTGAGTGATGTGCAGAGGTAATAGATATTGACCGTCATTTGTTCCCGAAAATCCTAAAAAAACACATGGTTAAGCCAGCGAACTCAGCGATCGAGTGACCTTATCTTCGACTTACCGGTCAGTAGACGTTCTTTCTTCTCCGCCAAATCCCAACCTGAACACGACAATTTTGATGGAAACTCCTTGGCTTCTTTAGGGAACACGACGCTCGAAAGGTAGAAATCGACTGTTGCCCGATTCCGCGAGAACAAAGGAAATAGATACTTATTCCATTGTTCCAGTGACTTGATGTTGATACCACTTAAAGCCCGCAGGGGTTCCGGCACAGAAGGGCACTCTCGAACCCAGAGATCGTAATCCATGGATGGGTCGTCCTGCTTAAGCAAAAGTTCAAAAGAAAGTCTCAGCTGTTCCTCACTGAGACCAGCGTAGTAATAAGATAGGCAGGTGAGGATGATGGCGATGTCCGGATGTCCAAACTCGGCCCTTTGTGCTGGGATGTCCTTTGCTCTATATGGGACTGCAAGCATCGTACGCGTTGGGGCAAGACCATAGTCTACCCGCCACCGTCGCTCTCTAAAAGCAAACAAAAGAATTCCGGTGGCTAAGAGCCCGCGCAGCAATAGCAGACCACTCCACAGAGGAGTTTGCCGAGAGTAATCGTTTACCAATCGGACTTTTGAGGGAGGGACGTCCGTGCACGATATGAAGCTTCGAATCGCGTCCCGAAGGTCCGAGCGGAGCCCTCCAAAGTTGAAGTTCGGAAGCAGACCCTCGATCACGTCTTGCGCTATCCATGAGATTACTGTCTTTTTCACGCGAGTTGGCAATGTGAGAAATTCATTCTCAAATGCACCCCACCTCCGGTCGTCCACAGCACCTCAACACGACACCGGAATTCAAAAAGAAGAATACTGTTTACCTCGTAG
>JBBPSC010000968.1:0-12538 GCA_038093395.1 Baorangia bicolor | reverse complement strand
GCAACGGTGGTCGATTCTGGGCACGCTCCTCATCGCGTCCTCGCGCGCAGCCGCCTACGATATCCTTCACGACCACTCGGGGTCGACGTTCTTCAATGGTTGGAATTTCTACGGCAATTGGGATAATTTGACCTTGGGTGCGTCGTTGGCGTTGAGTGTGCGTCTGGCTTCAACCGTTCTCATAATCGAAGGCAATGTCACCTGGGTGACCCAGGAAGTGGCATCCAGTCAGAATCTGGTTTACGTGAATAGCGATAATCACGTCATCATCAAAGTAGACAATGTTACCAATGTGCCGTTTGGCCAGGTGCGGAACTCGGTGCGGACAACCTCTATCTCTCTCTTCTCGGGATGAGGGTGTTGATGCGGTCGTGCTAGGTCCGCATAACAACCCAAGACGCATATAACCTGGGTAGTTTGTGGATGATAGACCTGAACCACATACCGTACGGGTGCTCCGTAAGTTCACGATCCTGTGTTTCAGTTTCCGAGCAGTGATCATATGCCTTGCCAGGTCTGGCCAGCGTTTTGGAGTTTCGGTGGGTACCCCCGGTGGCTTATTGGGTGAAACGTCCGATGACGCTAGCATTAGGACCCAATTGGCCCTACGATGGCGAGATTGACATTATAGAAGGCATAAACCTTAATACCAGCAATCAGATGGCAATTCATACTACGGGGGGATGCTATCACATCGGCAACACGGATCAGTTAGGGTCAACGGGGTCAACCGATTGTTCCCAAGGTACGGGATGTACTGTGGGAGAGACGTTGCCGAATAGCTACTCCACCGGTTTCGCCGCTGCAGGTGGTGGTGTCTTTGCCACGCAGTTTGATATTTCGGGGATCTTGTGCGTGTAGCGTCTGACTGACGTTTGGATGGGTGCTGACTGACGACCGTGCCATGTCAGTATGTGGTTCTGGAGTGTGCGTTTATTTCTTCTGTTATCGATGCAGGCTTCTCGTTGACGACTAGATTAGCGACCAAACATCCCTTCCTTCATATCTCAGGCCACTTCCACGTCTTCGATGAATACATCCTTGTGGGGAACGCCGCATGCTGCCTTCTCGTCCAACACGTGCAATATTTCTCAGTTCTTTACGCCGCAGAATCTTGTGTTGGATATTAATCTGTGTGGCGGCTGGTGAGGTGCTTATTTGTGCAATGAAACATGAGCGCTTAGTTTCCCCACTAGGGCTGGTGTGCCATCGATATACGGCTCGCAGTGCGCCAATGCAGGCTCTACGGGAATATGTGTGAGTGCGCCTGTACAATAGCATGGATCGCGCGTGATGTTGACTGGTGCCAGTACAACGATTGTGTGGTTGGGCCGGGAAGTCCGCGATACGACGAAGCGTACTTTGACATCAACTATGTTCGTACGTACACGACCTCCTCCGCTGTGCCCAGTGCCACGGGTGCTACGGGCACGATTCAGAGCGCGACGGCATCAAGCGGGTCGTCAAGCCCTCTGCAGACCACGGGATCGTCGGGGGGTGTCTGGGTGCGAGATAACTTGATGGTGTCGTTGACGTCGGTGTTGTGGATATTTGTGGGAACGCTGCTGTTGATGTGGAGCATTTGACGATGGACCAAATATTAGAGCGCGATGTCCAGGGAGGTCCCACTTGGACACTTACAGTAGCGACGTCTTTCTAGAACGTCGAGTCACGAGAAAGCGAGGTCTTTCCTTCGCCCACTTCCATCACAAAAATATTATCATTACGACAATACAAATATTGTATACCATACGAATATCTGCAGAAGTCATACTGAATCCTAGTATCAGTGCACATACAGGGCAAGAAAGGCAAAAAGTTCGGGATTCAGGACTCCCGGCACGGTCCAGCAGTCCGGCGGAGTTCGACACTCACTACAGTATACCACCGCACGCTCTTGTGCGTAGTTCTCGCTCATCGATATCATCCCGGGCCACTCGACCCAACGAACAAAATCCTCCATTGTGATCTACTGAAATGCCCACAATCCCTCGACCAGTCTTCACTTTAGCAAATTTTCCACTTCATGATCATCGTATCTGCCCTCCCAAAGCAGATGCGAAAATAATAGCGACAACTCTCACTGCACGTCACCGGAGTCGCGAACGAACGGACTAGAACGTACAAGGAGCAATGAGTCGAGGAGGATCGAGGGCGAAAAGACGACGAAACACGTATGTCTTACGTGCCTAGCGAGCTACGAAGGCAACCAAACTGTCAAACCAGGATGCGAGAACGGCGGTGAATGGCGTCGACCGGAGATTGACGACCTCACGAAGCCACCGGACGGTCGACGAGTCGACGAACCCGACAGGTGCATCAAACGCGCCGAGAAACGCTGATGACGTGTCTAGCCACGACAAAACGCGACAGGGCGAGTCCCCAGAGCCACCCGGCGAGAGTCTATATGCGAGGAGGTGCGATGCGACGGAGTGAGGGTCGAGACGAACAAGGCGAGCAGCTGCGTCGATGCTCAAATATCAAAACGATCAAACTGGGCAGTGTGCAAGTCGAGCGAAGCGAAAGCGTCGTGCACGATCGCAGAGATGTGGGGGCGACGGGGAGAATGCAGGAAGATGCAGAAATTCGTCGAGCGAGTGGGAGGAATGGACATCGCGAGCTATTGGTAACGGATTCCGAGTCGAAGAAGATGGTCCCTAGGTATATAACGACTTCGCCTAACTGTACAGTAATTGTCCAGATTCACCATCCTCACCCTCTTCGCGACGCAACAAATTTTATCACAAGGTAGCACAGCAATCCTTGAACAAGTTGGTTTGAATCATCGGAACGCCTCTTGGATTATTGCAGGCCGTAACGGGAGTGGACATGGGGTGATCGGGTCGTGGTGGTTCCGATTTGAGAGGATTAGGGAGTTCTCTGTTCAGGTATGGTCGGAAATCTGGACGCGCTGCCTTTTCCTTGATGTTTATCGGCACAGGCATGACCATATCTCTGATGTACTCACCATGTTGGTGGTGCCAGTGGTTTCCGCCGTCAATGGTGATTCGGTCTGTCCTTCGTCGTTCAACACTGAGAACATATCCAAGACCTGGATTGTACGATTAACCAGCAGCCCCTCGTCCGAGAGCTGCAAACCCACCTTGGAGCCCATGTTTGCACTGCGTCCACGCGTATGAACCAGTGTGGTCACCAGCGTCGCCCGCTCCCGTTTCAAATCCTGATACTCCGTCAAGGCCTCTTCCAAACAATTCTGAAGCTCCGCATTCTCTCTCCGTGCACGTGCCGCCTTTCCCCGAAACGCATCTCGCTCCTGACGAACGTCCACGAGATCATTGAGGAGTCGCGCGTTTTCTGCTTGGAGTCGTTGGATGACTCTTCGTTGGCGGAATTGAACGTTTTGGAGCTGTTCGATGAGGCGTCCTGGGTGTCTGTCTATGCCTTTTTCTTCCATATTTCTGTGCTGGGCGTTTCTGTTAAGAAGCGCGTCGGGGCGATGCTACGAGGGGTTGGACTTGGGCGTAGAGGGTTACGTCTTTAAGTGTCTCTACCTCCTGGTCCTGTTGGAGCTATCCGCAGCACCAACAGGCATCTTGATCCCGTTCAGTTCAAACCATCTTGATCTTCTTCGCAATGCTGTTCCTTAGACATTGCACATTGGCGGGCACTTTGCGCGAACTCTTGATTGCATCGACGAACAGGTCAAATCACGGCGGAGACCTGTGTTCATTTGACAAGAAGACGCCGAAGCACTGTCTGGCAATCAAAGTAGAGTCTTTGACCGGGACGACCCGAGAGGCTTAGAGCTTTGCCTCGTGATCACGAGAATGCTCTTTATGGAATCGCCAGCCGTCGGCGGAGGCTGACTCGGGCTGTGTTGGAGCACGCCGTTGATGCGATCTCCTCCCTTTCCCTTCAGCGAGATTGAGGTCGAGGAGAGCCCTGAAACCCGGCGTTACATGTGGGTAAGTCCACTGTCGATCAAATGGTGCTCGTTCAGGGTCTCATTATGCCCAAGGGTTCCCTCCTGTCGATCCACCATCAGATCGCTGGAGACTATACTCTCAGGGCGCTTGGAGTTTACCAACATGGTCGCGTGCTATGGTTTCCTGGCTGTACGTCAATGCGCACCAACTCATGTTGTCGACTTGCTGGAGGGCGATGCTTCAAGCCATTTCCTGCTGTGCTGGTCAGCTGTCGGGTTGTCGTGGTTGTGGGTGTGGGTAATCTCTCCTGATCATCAGGCCACTTCTAGTGGCAGTGCTATCCTGTTCATCCCGGTACAGCTGCTCAAGCACGGTAAACAAAGAATACCATATGGCATCATTGAATCCACCTTCTGCTTTGGCATCCATATGACATGGCAAAGAAGTAGATGCACAGCTGTTTTGCGTTACTTCAACCCTATTCCGCCGTGAGTTCTTCTGATGCGCAACACTGGGTGGTCTACGCTTTCGATACCCAGGTGCCCAGAAATCGAGGCCCACATGGCAACGTGATATATTCCGTACACTATGGGCAATGGGGGCAATCCCTACTGGTCTACTTCATCCTCGGACACTTTCCCCATATCAGGCGATCCATGCGCTCGATTCAGATGGATTGATCTGTGGTATGTCCTCAGTGTTCTCCATCTTGAAAGCCCTTAAAGCCGAACCGCCCCAGGACTCGGACATATGATCGCAATTCATGCCGGCGACCTCATCCTCGGACACTTTCCTGTACATCGGGGGGTCCACACAACTCCACGCTTGATTCGGTGATAGATTGATCTCCGGTATACCGTCGGTCTCTTCCACCCCAAAAAGCCCTTCAAAAGACGATCCGACTAGACGGATCCGCACCAACGTTGTGGACGCCGAACATCTCGATCGTGGATATCACTGGTGTCCTTTATCGGAAGGAGTCAGGGCGAGCGTTCAGGACATGGGCTCCACATTCCCATATGTTCACAATGGGACGAATAATCTAGATGGGTGCATAGCTTGATTGAATGAGGTGGCCCGCTAGATCGCGCACAACGCACCTCTTGCTGAATCTGAACTTGGTTTCGATCGAGTTTCGTAGCGAGTTGACCATACATGATACGTTGGCATTCATCGCCAGGACTGGGTAGTTGAGAAGCCTCTGGGGGATAGCTTGGCACTTGGCGCGTGCCATGCATCGAAGTCGAAGACTGTTGTCACGTTATCAAATCAAAGACACGAGGAATGGCAAGTCGCTGGAGCCACCCTCCACGAAGATCATTGCCAGAGCGTGAAATCGCGACGTGTACTTGGGACACTGGCACTACAGTGGTTGTTGAACGTTGAACCCCGGTTCCGTACTGGGCCACGCGAGCAACGAGGTGTCCCCGCCAACTGACAGGACTTGTCATGACACGGCCCCACGGGTCATAAGTTACTGTAAACGTTCGGATCCGGCGGTCCTGGGAAGTTTCGAACCTTAAAAAGTTCTGGTGACCCAGTGGTTTCTTCCTAGCATCACGTGGCCCATCGGATTTGGTCCACATTACCGCGGGGAACGATGGGATGCATTGAAGTGGGAACTTTGGAACTTGGAAGTGAAATGTCGGGGTCATGCCAGGTACAACAAAAACCCCACGATTGCAGCAGCACAGCTCTGCAAATAGCCCGCGTTCTGGAACGTTAACGTTTATCGACGGTATTCGGATCGGGTTCAGATAACGCTCATCAGTCCGAACTTCAAACCGAGCGATGTTTGACACGCGCTAGAATCGTTCGCTTCTACCCCCACTCGTACTGGTCTGGGTTGACCGTACGGTCAAGTGGTATGTGTTGTGGCTCTCTTTGGCCGCCTGGATCTTGCCTAAGCCTATCTAGGCACGAACACCATACGTTGTCGCCACCCGATCAGGAAGGGAGTTCGCTGTCATACCACCTACATATGGAACGAAGTGCTCATTCGGCCTCCCAATGCCGTTGTGAACCAGGTGACCCCGTTCTGTTACAACGCGAGGCTGTCCCCGTTCACGCCAAGCCAATTCTTGATTCTTGGAGAAGATTTCGTCGTGTCCAGCTTGTGCCTTCCCATTTTCAGTAGTGCTAGGCTAGCACGAACTAGGCGTACTGTGCTCACGCACTCGATAGGCCATCAACGTTGACGTTCAACGCGGTCACTTCCGTTCCACATGATTATAGTTTGGTATGGGCTTCAGTTAAAAGCCCACAAGCCTCATGGAATCCATTGGACCCGGTAGGCTCCTTCCATTGGGTGCCGCTATCATGTCTCCGTGTCATCCGGTCTCAAGTGACCACCAAGAGTATCTCATATGTCCCTACATCAATCCATCATCCGCCTCCGAGTCTCCGGTACATTTCCCGATCATCCCCGCTGGTGGGTGCCCGTTGAATGGATTCTGATATGTATCGCCACCTTGCTAGAATTCTTAAATGAATTCGCCAGGGCAGGATGTATTCCTTTTTCCCGTTCTGCACTCGCATCACTTTCTTTGTTAAGCCATGCAACGGTGGTCGATTCTGGGCACGCTCCTCATCGCGTCCTCGCGCGCAGCCGCCTACGATATCCTTCACGACCACTCGGGGTCGACGTTCTTCAATGGTTGGAATTTCTATGGCAGTTGGGATAATTTGACCTTGGGTGCGTCGTTGGCGTTGGGTGTGTGTCTGGCTTCGACCGTCCTGATAATCGAAGGCAATGTCACCTGGGTGACCCAGGAAGTGGCATCCAGTCAGAATCTGGCCTATGTGAATAGCGATAATCACGTCATCATCAAAGTAGATAATGTAACCAATGTGCCGTTTGGCCAGATGCGGAACTCGGTGCGGACAACCTCTCTTTTCCGGGGACAGAGGGTGTTGATGCGGTCGTGCTAGGTCCGCATAACGACCCAAGACGCATATAACCTGGGTAGTTTGTGGATGATAGACCTGAACCACATACCGTACGGGTGCTCCGTAAGTTCACGATCCTGTGTTTCATTTCCGAACAATGTTCATGTGCTTCATCAGGTCTGGCCAGCATTTTGGAGTTTCGGTGGGTACCCCCGGTGGCTTATCGGGTGAAACGTCCGGTGACGCTAGCATTAGGACCCAATTGGCCCTACGACGGCGAGATTGACATTATAGAAGGCATAAACCTCAACACCAACAATCAGATGGCAATTCATACTACGGGGGGATGCTATCACAGCGGCAACACGGATCAGTTGGGTTCAACGGGGTCAACCGATTGCTCCCAAGGTTCGGGATGCACTGTGGGAGAAACGTCGCAGAACAGCTACTACACCGGTTTCGCCGCTGCAGGTGGTGGTGTCTTTGCCACGCAGTTTGACGTTTCGGGGATCTTGTGCGTGTAGCCTCTGACTGACGTTTGGATGGGTGCTGACGACCTAGTGTCACATCAGTATGTGGTTCTGGAGTGTGCGTTTGTTTATTCTCTTATCGATGCAGGCTTCTCGTTGACGACTAGATTAGCGACCAAACATCCCTTCCTTCATATCTCAGGCCACTTCCACGTCTTCGATGAATACATCCTTATGGGGAACGCCGCATGCTGCCTTCTCGTCCAACACGTGCAATATCTCCCAGTTCTTTACGCCGCAGAATCTTGTATTGGATATTGATCTATGTGGCGTCTGGTGAGGTGCTTGTATACACGATGAAACGTGGGCGCTTAGTTTTCCTAGGGCTGGTGTACCGTCGATATACGGCTCGCAGTGCGCCAACGCAGGCTCTACGGGATTATGTGTGAGTGTACTTGTACAACAGAATGGATGGCACGTGATGTTGACTAGTGTGGTGCTAGTACAACGATTGCGTGGTCGGGCCGGGAAGTCCGCGATACGACGCAGCCTATTTTGACATCAACTATGTTCGTACGTACACGACCTCTGTCGCTGTGCCCAGTGCCACGGGTGCCACGGGTGCTACGGGTGCTACGGGCACGATTCAGAGCGCGACGGCATCAAGTGGGTCGTCGAGTCCCCTGCAAACCACGGGATCGTCGGGGGGTGTCTGGATACGAGATAACCTGATGGTGTCGCTGACGTCGGTGTTGTGGATATTTGTGGGAACGCTGCTGTTGACGTGGAGCATTTGACGATGGACGCGCTTGGACGCTTACCATGGATTTTGAGTAGTGATCTGATGTTTTTTGTATACCCCCGAGTCATTCCTTTCAGCCACTCTATTGAGCTAGAGTCGGGAATCCATGTGGTCGCCGGATCATGTGAGACTTGGGTCCTGTGGTCAAGTCTTTTTGTTTAATGCTTTGCTGGCAGGGCAACAATGAAGGCCTCAAATTGTCTTTTCACGTCGCCGCAGATGACTGAGACCGGGAACCGAGCTGCGGACTGGGCAGTCACGTAGGTGTTCCTTGCCCGCCCATTCCAAGTTCTGACCCCATCATTCTATTATCAGAATTCAGTTTCAACGGCATTGTGTCACATTGTTGGTTCCCCGGATCACCTGGTTGCGGGGCGTATAAATGCACCAGGTAGTCCTCCCCGCCTTCTCCGCGTCTCTCGCTCTATCTCTCTCTGGGTCCGCACTCGAGGATGACATCGACTCCGCAAGATCCGACGGGGAAATTTGAGGCTACCGAGATTGCGAGCATCGACAAGGGTACCCCCCATGGCAACCTCACCTTCCTTGCCCAAGCCGCTGCTACTGAGCGTGCTCTGACGCCGCTCCAGGCCATGCGTACCTACTGGCGCGCCTTTTTCTGGTGTCTTTTCATGTGCATCGGCGCGCTCTTGTGGGGTTATGATGCACAGGTACGTTTCGTCGTGTACATAAATCGCTCACGAGGCCGAGATGGATGACCTCGAACGACTAGGTCGGTGGGGGCTTGCTGAGTGTCCCCCAGTTCCGCACGGACTTTGGATACATCTCGGACGGTCAACCTATCCTTCCCGCGAGCTGGCAAAGTGCGTTCAACAGTGTTAGCTCGATCGGGGGCATGTTTGGTGGTCTTTCGTTGGGTTGGATCTCTGATAAGTTGGGGTATGTGTTTTCCCCATGGATATATGGCTGTTTTCGTTTACTCACTCGGGTTTGTTAGCCGACGTGGGGCTGTTGCTGTCGCATGCGGGATTTCCATCGTCGGCGTCTTGATTCAGTTCCTCACTCCCACGCATGCCAATGGGATGCTCCTTGCCGGGAAGCTCATCAATGGGTTTGCTCTCGGTTCGACAATTGATTCCGAGTGCGTCTCTCTGGTTTGCTGAAGAGTACTATGTATTCTAGGGATGTATGTCTCGTGTGCCGGTGGTTACTGTGCAGAAGTATCTCCGCTTGCTCTACGAGGTATCACGACGGCCGCTGTGAACCTCTGGATCGATCGTGAGTTCAGTTTGTCTATCTTTTGTTGACTGCGCCGCTAACGCTGTCACAGTTGGTCAATTGTAAGCATCCTTGCTTCTTTTGGCTTCCCTTCTGACTTGGAGACGTCATCGTCAACAGCATGTCTAATGGTGTCATCCGGGGCACCGGAAACCGGACAGATGTCTACGCTTACAGACTCCCATTGTGAGTAATGCATCGTCGTCTACATCCATGCCCTCGCCAAATTTGTTCTCTCAGCGCTCTCCAGTGGATTTTCCCCGTCATCCTCTTGATCGGCCTTCCGTTTGCTCCCGAGTCGCCCTGGTGGTTGGTACGCAAAGGTCGGTATGAGGATGCCGAGAGAGTTCTTATCCATCTCGGAGGGCCGACGATCGATGCAAGACTCCAGCGACAGCAAATCCAGGAGACGATCGAACTCGAGGACTCGTACGCTGAGACAGCGACGTACGCAGATTGCTTCAGAGGTACGCTATTCCTATCGCGCGGTGTAGAATACCCTTTGAGCGATGCCCTAGGTGAAAATCTCAAGCGTACGATTGTTGCCATGATGGTGTTTGTGCTCCAGCAAGGCGCAGGTGAGGAACAATGATAGCATGTGTCTATTTTAGTGGTTAGACGATATTTTTAGGTGTGGTCTTTGTCTTGGGATTCAGTACATACTTTTTCGAGCTTGCCGGGTTTGCCACGAGCAATGCCTTCAACCTCGGTGTGGGAGTGACTGCAATCGGGGTAAGTTGATATACTTTGAGCGACCTCTGCCTCACGACCCTCCTACATAGGTCGTCGGAAATCTACTGACCTTTTACACTGTCAACCGTTATGGCCGTCGCTTCATCTTCAACTGGGGCATGGTCGCTTGCACCATCATATTGCTCTTGATTGGGTTCATCTGGATAGGGAACGCGAACCAAAATGCCAAGTGGGCCGTCTCTGCGTTTGTGCGTCACCTCCTCAGCGGATCCCTGCCGTAGGTGGACTGACCCCTGTATGCTCCTAGACGATCATCTACAACTTTGTATACCAAACAAGCATGTGAGTCTTCATTGACTACGCTTCGAAGGGTTTTTGATGATCATCTCTCCTTGTCGAAAATGAACAGTGGTCCACTGGGATACGTCATCTTTGCTGAGGTCTCGTCTGCCAAGCTCCGTTCAAAGACAGTTGGTATCGGGATTTGGACCAACTCGCTCTGCGGTATGCTTGCCAACATCATCATTCCCTACCTGTGAGTGGCCCGTACTTGCTTCATCCATCCACGATCTGTGGAACGCTTACACCCATTCCCTCAACCCACTCACATCGACATAGCGTGAACCCCGACCAAGCGAATCTCGGGGGCTACGTCGGCTTTATCTTTGGGGGTCTCGCGTTTGCAGGGACGATCTGGGCATATTTCTTCATCCCGGAAACCAAAGGGCGAACCGTCGACGAGTGCGTGTTTGCATTTCTTGTGCTTCTTGCTCGGTCTCATGGCGTGTGTTTGTGACGGTAGACTCGATACGTTGTACGAGAAGCGGGTGCCTGCGAGGCACTTTGGGACGTATAGGTTGTATGATGGGGATGAGGACAAGATTTGAAGGATGTGTGGGGGACCGACGAACAACACCCTTGCAGACTCGGAGCTTGCTCGGGTCTTTTGTGGATGCATTGGGCCACGATGGTGGAATGATTGTAAATGGTGGTATCATGACTGTACGATGATTTTTCATGTTGATATTTCTTTTTTATTTACTTCTGAAGGGATGCATTTCTGCTGCTCACGCGTTCCATGAACATCGATCCAGGACTGAAGAAATTGCATCAAGTGGGTGTTGACATGATAAATTTTGCCACGGCCACAACTTTACTGCAATGTAAACTTGATAGGGGCCGAGAGCAACATTCACTGTCATTGTCATGCCCTATCCTTTGCCGCAATCTGGGGAGCCTGGAGGGATCAAAACAGCACCTCCGTCAACATCTTCTGCCAATCAACATGATGATTTACTTGCATCCCTAGCCCAAACCAACGTCAAATACCAAGCCCTCTTCACAAACAGTATTACTGCCCTCACCAAAACACTGGGCCTTGACCCAATGGAGGCCCATGGCAAGGTTACACGCATTCAACAAGAAGACAATCAAACGGAGATCTCTGGTGTCTCAACTCTTGATGCACTTCAAGATATAATAGAATATTATGTTGCAAAGATCACAGACCCTCCGACGACGGAGGATGAGTTGAGCACAGAGTCCAGCCTTGTATCTGATCGTGTTCTCACCATGCCTTTGTTCCCCCCAGTTACCTCAGAGCTGTGGCGAACTCCTGGCCTATTGTCAATGCTATCGTAGACTGGCTGGTCCACAACCCATCCTTCCTATCCAGATACAATTGGTGGGTCAGGCGGTTACAGTGAGTGAACGTTTTAGACAGTGAGAAGGACATCATTCTGAGCAATGGATCCCACAGATCTCCAAGCCGAGCAAACACAAGTGCACCCACCCAAAAGCGACAAGTCACATCATGCCAGCGATGCCCTTCGTTCGCTGACAGACGACGAGATCGCAGCGCTTCGTGAAAATCCCCGAAAGATCTTGGCAAAGGAATTCAAAGCACAGGACGGCTTGTTCTTCACGGTGATATCCTGTGAGCTGATGGCGCAAGGAGGGGACGTTTTCAAGCTGCAGTATGATATCGAAGGTGAAGATGTTGTTTTCGACTACTCGGACGAGGAGTTGTGGCCTTTCCTCAAGACGTGTCAGTACGTGGACTCCAAGAAATGATCATGGCGCGCAGAGCAAGTGACTCGGACGTCACCTCGACTTGTCGTAGTTCAAATGTTCACCTTTGGCTTCGTCCCCACCGGCATCATGTAACTTATTGCATCCATGTTATAGGTGTCGTGTCAGACACTGAATATGTATCTTCCCTTTGTAACAAAACGGTATCAAAACAAAATTGTTGAGACTTGAATTGAATTTTAACCTTCAAGTCCGTAGTGTACAGAGTGACCACGGGCATGTCACGGTCGTACACTTTGTCGAGCACAACTTTGGGACTGGCAAGTTCAGAGACGGAGTCCCCCCTCCGGTCGCAGTCGCATTTTGTGGCGAGGCGCATGCAGAGCGTCAGGACGCTAGGCTGGTTAGGTAGGCTTGATACGTTGTGCGCGAAGCGGGTGCCTGCGAGGCATTTGGGGGCATATAGGTTGTATGATAGGGATGAGGACAAGATTTGAAGGATGTGTGGGGATGACCGCGAGGAGAGT
>JBBPSC010000967.1:0-12543 GCA_038093395.1 Baorangia bicolor | reverse complement strand
GTCGTAAGAGAGGCGACTGCGGAGGGGAATAAGTCCATATAGAGGAATCATGGGAATAGATAAGTGATGACAATATTGGAGGGGTCGGCGAGGATTAAAGAAGCAGAAGTGATAGAAGCCAACCTACCGTGCCACGTGTGAGTGACAAGTCGAGAAGTGACAAGATAAGTAGAATGATGAAGAGGAAAAAGTGTAACATTACCCCCTTCATACCTTTGAGCTCCTGGCTCAATAGTAAAGTGCCCTCGCCTCCTTAGCTCAGATGCTGGGGATAGAGGGTCCTCCGTGGATGGCATGTGCCTGAGAAGGGGAGAGACGGTCAAAAGGACAGTCGTCTGCCACGTGTCCTGCCTGAGAACAGATTGCACAGTTACGATGGGGACAGTATCTGTTGGAGTGGCCCCAGTTAAGACAACTGCCACATTGGATGGTGAGACAATCTCAAGCGAGATGTCCGGGGCAAGTCTGGCGGCAATGGGGACATGAATATGTAGGGCAATCCTTCTGAAAGTGTCCTCAGTTGAAGCAGTGGAAGCACTCGGTAAAGGAGTTGGCGTGTGCAACGGGGAGTTGAGAGGATGGAGGCACGACTCAAGTGGGAGAGGATATGACACGCCGTCCGTGAGGGGGTTTAAAGACCTGAGGTTCCAACCGGGGGATGGGGATGGTGTCGTCATCACTGTCGATGGAGGCAGGGGATGGTTCTGGAGGAGGAGAGGAGAGGCGAGCAGCAAGGGCGGAGGTAGGAGCAGCGGGCGTGGAGAGGGTTCTGTTGGAAGGAAGTACATCTGAGCATTCCAAATAATTGTCACGTTGTTCTTGGGTAAGAGAAAGGAAAATGTGACGAAAAGTGGGATAAATAGTGGCAGGAGGAATGGAGGTAATAAAGGTGGAAAAGCCATGGTCATAGAGTGCGCTGAGAATATGAAATGGAATTTTGGTCAAAGACGTGCATAAGGCAAGGTCTAAGTTCTGAGAGAGGTTCAAAAGACGTTGCGTACGGGCGATACCATGAAAGGCGCAAATGAGAGATTGGGATATGTAGTCCTCTTCAAAGAGGGGGTCTTCTTCGATGGCGTGGAGAAGAGTGGGAGTGTCTAAAACAGCGGCGAAGAGCATGTTTCGCCCGGATTCGAGCAGAAGACAAGGTAATACTGGATAAGAACGTAAGGAAGAATACGAACCGGATGAAGGAGAGGGCTGAGGAGATGTGGTATCCAAGGAGGGAGACTGCATGTTGGGCAAGAATAAGGTCAAAGAACATAAACAAGGTTGTCAGGTGAGGGTGCGAACGAAGTGAACAAGGAAAACAATGAAGAAGACTGCCGCGATGATGAGTAAAATGGGGTTGGAATCAGTATAACGGGCACAATGGATGGAAAGGCCAATAGTTAAGAAGAAGACGATGAGGAAAGGGAGGATCTGGAGCGTGGGGTTGGTGGAGGAGGAGTCGATTGGATAGATGTGAGGAGGGCCGAGATAAAACATTCTGGGGTTTTTCTTTTTATAGTCGATGTCGCTTCTTATAAGCGGTGAGGAGGGCGGCGGAGTGGCGGAGATTGGAAGCTGGCTCCCAAGTATTTTCGGATGAGGGGTATCCTTTCCATGCGGTCAGGAACAAATGGCAGTTGGCTGGGCCTTTGTGGGAAATGATGGCCTCTACTTCGTATTCTTCTTCATTATCTATGACGTCAGGAGGGGGAGAAGAGAAGGCGGGACCATGTGTTTCGGTGGAGTGATAAGGGGAGAGTAAAGAGGAGTGGAAGACATCATGGATTTTCCATGTGGGAGGAAGGCGGAGTCGGTAGGTGAGGGGTGATAGTACCTGTGTGATCTCGAAGGGACCATGTCGCTTGGGGGCGAGTTTCCTAGATGGGTAGTGAAGGTGGAGATGAGAGGCTTCTAACCACACCTTGTTACCCACTTTCCATGGGGAGAAGCGACGGACTGATCTTGAAGTCATTGCCTTGCGAGCAGAATTGTGTGCCACAAGGGCTTCCTTACAAGCTTCGTCAAGGGAGGAGAGGCGGTTTTCTAGAGCGGGGAGGAAGGTCTTGCCTAGAGGGGGATAGGAGCGAGGTTCATATCCATAGAGGAGGGAGAATGGGGATTTCTTGGTGGAGCTATGGGGGGCGGAGTTGTGATGGAATTTGGCAGCAGTGAGGGAAGAGGTCCAGGAGGAAGGGTTGTTGGCACAGAAGATTTGGAGATAAGTCTCCAGTTCCTGATTGGTCCGTTCAGTTTGTCCATCTGTCTGAGGGTGATAGGCCATGGAGAGTCGAATATCGTATTTCAGGAGACAGGCTAGTTCTCTTGCGAAAGCAGAGGCGAACTGTGGACCATGGTCAGAGATGAGGGTTTCATAGAGGCCAAATCTTTTGAATACATGGTCAAAAAATATTTGCGCAACTCCTGCGGCATCAATGGTTTTTGAACAAGGAGTGAGAATTACCCCCTTTGTAAGGCCATGGTCTACTATGACCAGAATAGAGTTGTGAGAGTTGGAGAGGGGAAGGTCAGTGATGAGGTCAACAGAGAGTTGTTTAAAGGGAAGGGAGTGGGAGGAGGGAATCGGAGAGAGAGGGGAAACGGTTGGATGGGTGTTCACCTTGTTTTGCTGGCAAACCACACAGCTGTCAATGAAATGTTTCACAAAGGAGGAGAGACCCGGCCACCAGAAGTCGCATTCGAGGATGGACTTAGTGCGAAAAATACCCATGTGGCCCAAAAGTGGTGAGGAGTGGATGGAGTGGAGGAGGGTAGAGCGAGCTGTAGGAGGAACATACATGCGACCCTTGAAGTAAAGATGACCATTATCGAAGGTCCAATCATTTAAGGAAGCACGGGTGAAAAGGGGGGATCCTTCATCGAGGGCAGTGAGAGCTTTAAGCACAAAGGGGTCTGAGGTGGTAGAAGATTTGATATGGCACATGAGGGTGAGGTCAAGGGCGTTGATAACGACTGGGTCAGGGAGGATGGCACAGTCTGTGTTGTCAGAGGAGGTATCAACCTCCTCCTTTCATGAGAGGGCATCAGCCGGGCCCATCTGGGAGCCTGGGGTAACAGCCCAGACGATGTTGAAGTCCTGGAGAAAAAGAGCCCATCAGGCTTGACGACGAGAGAGCTTCTGAGGATCTCGAATATAGGAGAGGTTTTTGTGGTCAGTGATGATTGTGACCAGGTGGGGGGTGCCTTGGAGATAATGCTTCCACTCATCGAGGGCGTAAATGACAGCAAGGAGTTCTCTGTCATAAATGTCATAATTTCGTTCTGCAGAGGAGAAGGTCTTGAAAAAGTAGGCTGTGGGTTTCTTGTCTCCGTTTGGGTCGAGTTGCATGAGAACTGCACTAGCAGCAAGGAGGGAGGCATCAGTCATGACAAAGAAGGGTTTGGCGACATTGGGGATGGTGAGGACTAGTGCAGTGCAAAAGATGTTGCGAAGGGAGTCGAAGGCCTTCTGTTGGAGGGGGGTCCAAGCCCATTTCTCATCCTTTCGGGTGAGGAAGGTTAAAGGAGAGACAATGTTGGAGTAATTAGGAATGAACTTCCAATAGAAGTTGGCAAATCCTAGGAAGGATCGTACTCCCTTGACTGAGGTAGGGGGTTTCCAGTTGGCAATGGCAGAGAGCTTCTTTGGGTCCATGCGGACGAGTCCTTGTCCGATGATGAGGCCTAGATATTCCATAGTGGGGGCATCAAAGGCACACTTGGAGATCTTCAGGGAGAGTTTAAGCTCCCGAAGGCGTTGGAGAATGTGACAAGTGCGCTCATGGTGAAGGGAGAGGGAACCCATGGTGGCAATGCCGATGTCATCCATGTAGATCTTGAGCCAGCACTCAGCAATCATATCTACGAAGTTGTGGTTCATGAAGGCCTGAAAGGTGCTGGGGGCATTGCAAAAGCCGAAGAACATGACTGTGGGTTCAAAAAGACCGAGGGGGGTGATGAAGGCAGCTTTCCACTGGTCTTCTTCCTTGATACGAATGTTGTTGTAGCCCCATCGAATATCAAACTTGGTGAAGTATGTGGCGTCCTTCATGTCATCAATGAGTTCAGGTATGAGTGGTAAGGGGTAGGTGTTCCGGACTGTGTGGGAGTTGAGATAACGATAATCTTGACAAGGTCGAAGTGATCCGTTGCTCTTAGGAACGAAGAAGAAGGGAGAAGCCTGGGGGGACTTTGAAGGAACAATGCAACCGGTTTTCAGATGTTCTTCGACGAAGGCCTTGCAAGCCTCCTTTTCAGCTGGGTTAAGGGGATACACCTTGGCCACCTTAGGGGCGAAGGTGTCTCTAAGTTCGATGGTGTGGTCGAAGGATCGGTGTGGAGGGAGTTGGGAGTGCATGGCTTCCGAGAACACATCGGCATAGTCTTTGTAGAAGTCTGGGATGGATACTTCCTTGGGTTTTTCAGCGATGTTGAGTTGGGTAGATATGGTGACCTTGTTGATGTGTTCCTCATTGGTTCCATTCGAGGGAGGATACTCACGAAGAGACCTCTCAACCCCTTGGGGATACCTTTGAGCGAACAGGGTGGCAATTTCGTGGTCCGGGTTGGGGTCAAACCAGTTGGGGTAGAGGGGTTCTTCAGGAGTAATGGGGTTAATGTCGAGGGTGAAGTGTTTCCAGTTGATCCGAGGGTTCCATTTCTAGAGCCAGGGCATTCCTAGTATAAGCTGGGGGCGGCTTAAGTGAGTGACCATGAGTTTTTCGGTGTCGGAGAATGAGTTGAAGTATATAGGGACAAAGGCATTGTTTTTGATGGTCCCCTTTTGATTGGGGGTTCCATTGACGTTGTAGGTGATGATGGGACTGGGGAGTGGCAAGGTTCGGAAGTTTCCTGGGGATAGGAGTCGAGGATCGATGAAGTTTCCAGTTGCACCGGAGTCAATGAGGGCGGTGGTTTCAATGGTTTGGTTCTTTCCTTGTAGTGAGATGGGAAAACGTAGGGTTCTGTCATTCTGTGGTGCTACAAGTACATGGTTCATTGTAAGGGAAGGAGACATCGAGGTGGCTTCCCTTCTCAAAAATCCCGTGCCTTCTGGATGCATGCCAGGGACACCGAAGTGATTTCTTCGGATGGTTCTTCATAGCAGGTTTTGAGAACCTCAAGGATTTCTCCTTCGTCATTGCCCAAAGTTTTGAGCGAGTTGACATACTCATTGAGGTGGGAGTGGGGTGGGGCAGGGGTTTCTTCTTTAGGAGGGGAAGTTTCCGTGGTGCGGATGTTCTGGGGGCGTCGAGGGGTCTTTGAGAAAGAGGAGAACTGGGTGCAGTTTGGGGCGCTGTGGCCAGGTTTGTGACAACAGAAGCAAAGCTTGTCTCTGATGCATCGAGCTCGATCAGCAGGGGTAAGTTTGGTGATGGTGACTGTGTCAACATCCATGGCATTGGGGTCTTTTGCGGGGTGAGGAGAGGACGAGGGTTGGAGATGACCCTTTCTAAGGGCGAGGATGCGCATCTTCTGCGTGTGGAAGGTCTTGGCTTGCTCAATCCACTTGGAGAGCATAGTAGGGGGGGTGGACATGGAGAGGATCATGCCGACAAGGCGTTGGTCTAGTCCGATGGAAAACTGATCAGTGAGGGTGACCTCATTGGTGATTCCTGCTTTACAGGCAAGGTTCTGAAAGTCAGTGATGTATTGTTGGAAACCATTGTCTGTGGTTCCGTCAGGGAGGCGAGTGGACTTCTGGGTAAGCTTAGTGAGGTTTAAGTGAGCTGTGGATTTGGTGTCGAAGGGGTAGAAGGTGGTTTCGAAGTTGGAGGCGAAGTAGTCGAAGGTTTTCTTGTTGTTGGGAGTGGCTGAGTTGGCCATCTTGTCATATCACATTTCAGCGAAGGAGGCGCCTCTTCCTGTGCTCATCTTATTGAGGGTGGTCATGATCTTGTCTCCGTCGGTGGTGTACAGGGAGGCATTGAGGGTGAAGTAAGCCCTCATGGCCTTGATCCATCGGGGGGCATCGTCAGACTGGCCCGAAAAGTCAGCTGGGAGGGCTGCCTTGAGTTCTGGGGTTCTGGTGGACATAGTTGGTGATGTGGGACGAGGTGGAGACGCTGGGGGAGTAGATGCTCTGAGTGGGGGTGCTAGTGGTGTCAACAACCTGGCTGGTCCAAGGATTCGACATTGTCTGAAGCTGGGTGGGGCAGAGATTTCCGATGTGGCAAGGTTTTCTACGTCGGGGATTTCGACGTCGTTGTCTTCATCAGGGCTGCAGAATAGTCTGAAGCGACTCATGGCAGCTATGGTAAAGGTCCTTCACCTGAGAAGGTGGGACCACAGAGATTCTTGATCTTTTGTTACGCGAAGTGTATCAAAAAGGTCTCGTTCAACGAGGATACTCAACAGGCGATGCTCACGAGGAGACCAACGTCTGAGGAGCTGCAAGGATAATGAGATACTGGGACGAAGGGGGTCTCCAAAGAGACTAACGGGGATGCCCAGGGGTGCTGGGACTTAATACGATGATGCCTAGGGTTACTAGGTCTTGAACGAGGATAGAAGCGTCAACGATGAGTCACACTGAGGGACGAGAACAAGGGCTGGGAGAGGAAGCTAGACTTCCGAGTGATTCAAGAGGGTATGCTTGTATTGCATAGATCAAGCATGGAGATACAGCCGATACAGCATGGGTTTAAATAATCAAGAAAGGGATGCGCACAGACCAGGCTTACAAAGATCATGGAAAGTGATGGAAGGTAGGAGAACTTGTCGTCGTAAGAGAGGCGACTGCGGAGGGGAATAAGTCCATATAGAGGAATCATGGGAATAGATAAGTGATGACAATATTGGAGGGGTCGGCGAGGATTAAAGAAGCAGAAGTGATAGAAGCCAACCTACTGTGCCACGTGCAAGTGACAAGTCGAGAAGTGACAAGATAAGTAGAATGATGAAGAGGAAAAAGTGTAACATCACCAAGCCAGGGCAAGAGCACAAAGTGCTCCGATTACTTCGTGCCCTTTACAGACTTAAACAGGCAGGGTTAGCCTGGTGGCAAACCCTCAATGAGTCTATGAAAGAACTCGGCTTTGAGTGCCTTAAGTCTGATGCTGGTCTTTTTCTCTACAAAAAGAAAGGCTCCTGTACGGTTGTAGCCATCATTTATGTAGATGATGCTCTTTTCTGTGGCCCTAACAAGGCTGCGGTAGATCAAATCAAGGCACACTTCATGCAGAAGTGGGAATGCAGAGATCTGGGGGAGACAACTGAGTTTCTCCGCATGCACATCTGCCGCTCAGGTCGCAAGATCTCTTTAGATCAATGCGCCTATCTTGACAAAGTCATTGAGCGATGCAGTATGACAAATGCCAAGGTTGCACCCACTCCACTGCCAGCGGGCTATTACCCAACACCAAATGAAGGCACCGCTAGTGCAGCCCTGAGATCCAGATTTCAAACAGTGATTGGATCATTGTTATACCTGATGCTAGGCACTCGCCCCGATATTGCCTATGCTGTCATAGCACTGGCAAGACAATTGGCCAATCCATCTGAGGAACACCTCGATAAAGCACTCTATATTTGCTGCTATCTCATTGGAACAAGTAATTACTCCCTTGACTATGATGGTTCCTCTGGACAAGGCATTCTCGCCTGTACCAATTCTGATTGGGCATCAGACCCCACTACGCGCCATTCTCAAACTGGCTACTTCTTTAAACTAGCAGGTGGAATATTCTCTTGGGCCTCTCATGCTCAGAAATCTGTTGTATTATCCAGCGCTGAAGCTGAATATATGGTGCTCTCCGATTGTAGCCACCAAGCAATCTGGATCCACACCCTACTATCTGAACTGGGGTATAAACTCTCAGCAGTCCCTATCTGCAGTGACAATCAGGGTTCCATATTCATGGCATCAAACCCAGTCACTGAGAGTAGAAGTAAGCACATAGACATTCACTATCATTACATACATGAAGTCACTGCTGATGGCAAAGTGCAACTCTTCTTTATCAAAGGAAACGATAACCCTGCCAATATGTTCACCAAGAACCTCGGACATATAAAGTTCAATAAGTCCAGGGCTCAACTAGGTCTTACCTTTTACTGATCTAGTTTCTTACACCTCCGCTGCTTCCCAGCGCGAATTTCCACTCACAAGCCTTACCAGGTTTTTAGCGAGGGGGAGTGTTGAACATAGCGCTGATAAGCAGCTAGTCAAGCTCCTATATCATATCTAATCTAGTATGTAGGTACATGGGAGATCTTATCCTTATCAAGGATATACTTACATAATCTCCCCTCTCTATATGTATATAAGGCTGCCCTATGTGCCTCTATAATATAAGAAGTTTTTCACCCTCTTACAATCGTCTATGTAAGTAGTCGCTTTGCTTCCAGCATTGCTCCCTTCGGGTTGAGCAATGCACCTGCTCAACACCAAGCCCTCCCAGTGCTACACTAATTCAGCCTCATTCACGCAGGGGAATGTATCCATCCACGCGCTCTCTCTCTCTAACACTAGTGACCTTCTCGCCAGCGGAGGTATGTCTGTGAGAACTCTGATAGGGGGACTGATATTGAATGGGGAGATCTAGGCACCAATGGAATTAGGCTGTGGAATATCAAATCACACAGGGAACTTGCTTGTTCCAATTCTGGATCCTATGGCGCCATTAGTTGTGCAATCTGGATTAGAACAAAGTACAGTTCAATGGAAACACTCTGCTATGGCATAGCATTGGGGTACCTAGTATTCTTGTGCTCGAGTCCTGCAATGGCAAGTGTTGTCACATCATGGTGTGAACGAAACTGACTCCTAGAGAAGAAACAGTATCAGGAAATATGTGCACAAAGGCTTGGAGGTGGATTTGAAATCACCTGTGTCACACATGATACTACTTGGTCCGAACCGGGCACCCAAGTTGCGTCGGAATGCGAGACAGTGCAATTCAGGTTCTCCTGCTCAATACCAACTCACAGCTTCAGCCAGTCTTCTCTGGACGCATGAATCATATGATACCCAAGTCAATTACCTTTTCACAGCATGGAATCATTTATATCTTTGGCTTGTATGATGGCAACGTGTGAGTAATATGAATGAGTGATAGGCTGCTATGGCTCACCTGCTGTGTAGCATCAAGATGAACGCCTCTGATGGGACTGTTTTGAGCAAACACCAATATGACTCTGTGATGTGCGTATTTCTTACTATCTTTTAAGTCAACTCACCCAGACTCTCACAGAGGTTGTGTGGCTGTCAGTCCAAAGAAAGAGGTTGTTATTATTGACAATGCCGTGAATGGTTTCATGCTATATCCCCTGGACAATGCAACACCAATCTGTAATTTTGTTACCGATCCACCTTTGGTTCCTCTCCCTAAACAAGTTGCATTCAGAGAAGATTTGAGGCTCATTGTTGGAGGGAGCGACAATGGGTCTGTATACCTGTTTGAAAGAAAGTTGGGTCAGTTGCTGACGAAGCTGCTGCATTCAGGGGATGGCTTGGTGCAGACAATTTCAGTACATGGATATGCTTGATCCATTCAAGTTAACTTACATGCATCATAGGTGCGTGATGTGGATGGTTGTTGTATCATTGCAAGCGCATCTCCCACTCAAGGTCAAAAGAAGGCTCTTGTCCGGGTGTGGACTTACCACTATGCAGCTCGCAAGGCGACAGGAAAGACTGAAACACCTTCTGGGTGGATTTCAATCATAAGAATCCTCATATTCCTGTTCGCTGCAGGGATCCTTCTGTCATGGGGAGTGGTATCACTTGATCTAGGGCTGGTATATCAAACATTAGTCCAAAGGAGACTTACTTATGCAATTAGCAGTACACCCTGAATGTGTGGGTGGCAAGTATCCAACTTTCCTGGTGGTGGTGTGGTCACTTGGCGATGCAGAGTTCCACCCATGTGCCTCAGCCCCTGTTCCATGAAATGTCGGCCGGGAACTTCAAAACTACTGACCCAGAGGCTCTTAGAGCATTGATGATACAACTAGTGGATTTTGCAAGGGACATGCACGACGAGGAAGTTTTCAAGAACCCAGATGTGAAGTGTGGACGACCTGAGGAACATGGGAAATTTCAAGAAGTGAAAGGTACAAGTTTCAAATCTGCTCTATCAGTTAATGGAATTGAGAGCACAGTTGTTACGCGAAGCGTACCAAGGGGGTCTCGTTCAACAAGGATACTCAACAGGTGATGCTCACAAAGAGACCAACATCTGAAGAGCTTCAGGGATAATGAGACACAGGGACGAGGGGGTCTTCAAGGAGACCAGCGAGGATACCCAGGGGCGCTGGGACTTGGAACAAGGGTGCCTAGGGTTACTAGGTCTTTTAGACGAGGAGGAGAGTGTCGACGAAAGGTCACACTTGAGGACAAGGGCAAGGACTTTAGGAGAGGAAGCTAAACTTCCAGGGGATTCAAGAGGGTATGCTTATATAGCATAGATCAAGAATAGAGATACAGACGATACAGCATAGGTTCAAATAAACGAGAAGGGAATGGGCACAGACCAGGCTTTACAAAGAGGAAAGCAATGGAAGGTAGGAGAACTCATTGTCATAAGAGAGGCGACTGCAGAGGGAGATAAGTCCATGTAGGGGAATTATGGTAAAAGATAGGTGATGACAATATCAGAGGGGTCAGCGAGGATTAATGAAGCAGAAGTGATGGAAGCTGACCTACCGCGCCACGTGCGAGTGACAAGTCGAGATGTAACGAGATAAGTGGAATGGTAAAGAGGAAAAATTGTAACAACAGTAGAGAAGACAAGCACTGCGAAAGATACCATCATATACCTGTGATTCTGTACTGACCAATTGACTAATGTTTTCTTTTGTGCTGCTACGTTTGTCACTATGATAGCCTGAGTGGGCACTGGTAATCAGTGCTTGGTAATCAGCGCACTGTGGCCCCGGATCGGACACTATGCGCTATTATTGTTACCAAGTTTGGAATAAAGGTAAACGTGGTCAGGTTGTTACTTACCTTGTCTTCAGTGGCAGTGGTTGAAAATTGCATTCAGGTCATCCACCGATCTTGTAATTCAAGCAAGAGTATGGTATGTCTTCTTTGTCATAGGAATGGAGAATTTATTATATTCTATCCTTTAAGGTGACTATGCAATGCTGATCAGGAACAAGGTAGCATGCTGCCAGTGGGGTGACATGCTGGCATTTGGGTCGAGTGTGCTGCACTGATACCATGCCATCCTCATTCTCTTATAAGTAGGCTCAAATTACTCCACTGCGTGTCGCCACCCCCCAGTATTAGTTGAAGGCTTTGGTGAGTTGTATCTTGAAGGAGTCCAGTAGTGAGTCTTACGCTGCAGATTTGCAGGCTACATGCCTCCTTCACACCCCTTGTTCAGGCAATGCACATGCAAGGAGTGTATCAAGATGAACACTCGCAGTGTACTAATGGACTCGAAGCTTATCCCTGTACACTTAAAGCGTATCTGAGATGAGCATTTGAGATGCAATCCCTCACAGCCAGCCCACCCTCCAACAACCCCATCATGCTTGGTAGATACTCCCAGGTCACAAACCAACACCAACAACTTGGTCGCCCATCTTTTTGTTATGGGTCTAACATTTTTCTTCCTTATCTTATCTTTGATCTTATCTTATCTTTTGATCTTATCAGATCTCATCATCTAACTATCGTGAACGCTTTATCTAATCTTTTAGACTTAGAACTTTTCGCGCAATGGACGCTCACTTCTACCGGATCTAAGATCCCCTTTCATCTAGCACGGTTTCACCTTTCACCTCATCACCGTGCAGGTTATTATTCTCTACACGCGTTGAACGCATGCCATGCTTCTTATGTTCCATTCTGCCACATCCTCATGTGGTCCTCATGTCACACGTCCCTTCCATTCTATGGCTATGTTTCCACACCATGCTTTATGCACATGTTCTCCTATATCGTAGATACACCGTAAACACATGCAAACCTTGTAGTACTATATAAACCCCAATGCAACGGCCAGAGAACCCCAGTCTAGTTCTCTTGGTCTTTTCCCCTCAAAGATCAGAGTAGTCTCTTTACCTCTTCTTCTTCACCTCCAAGTCTAAGTGTTTTAGTGCAACCTTTGAGCTTTACGCTTTTTGGGTTTTTTCACTTTTTGCCCTGGCACTCATCGACAATGGGCCCAACCACAACAGCACGACTAGCAAGTTATGGAAATCACACACAGCTTACCAAGACATCGCACCTGGTCGGCATATTGTCAATGGTTCACCAGTGTTGCAAACATGTCACATGACATATCCCATGACACTATCTTTATCTTATCTTTTTCTTTTTTCCAAGTCATGTGACTTTTACCATTTTCAATCACATGACTGTGAGAAGGTCTAGACCCAATCATGTGGACTCTTTCTAACTCATAGGGCTAGACCCTTATCTCTTATCTATGACATCATAGTACAGACGGTCTAGGCTATGACGCATGCTGACGTCATTGCCTCTAATCCTCGACACAAGTATTTACTTAACCTACCCTAAAGTACCTGCCCTAAATGTAGTCAGTAGGTATATAATCTGAACAAGCACCACCGAGAACTTTAGTCAAGTTCTTGTTGGTT